>WXVQ01000144.1:0-107522 GCA_013372465.1 Nitzschia sp. Nitz4
ATTATCTCCACAGTATTGGTCCTTCAGAAAGGGAAAAGCTAGTGGTTGCCACCAAAATAGCGGGATACATTCCCGAATCTGATGTTGCCGCCAATCGCTATGAGCCTCCCTCCGAATTGAAGGATGCTCGATTGGATGCTGCCTCTGTGAGGAATGCATGCGAAGCGTCCTTGCGGCGGTTACAGACAGAATACATTGATTTGTATCAGGTGCATTGGCCAGATCGTTATGTTCCCATCTTTGGACAAATGGAGTTCAAGCCCTACAAAAAGCGGGATAATTCTGTTCCAATTCGTGAAACTGCTGCTGCTTTGAAAGACCTAATAGATGAAGGCAAGGTTCGCTACATTGGAATCAGCAACGAAACACCGCTCGGCGTCTTTCAATGGATTCAAGCATGCGAGGAACTTGGGATCCTTGACAAGCTTGCAACCATTCAAAACACTTACAACCTAGTGGATCGACGATTTGACACTGAGCTGGCAGAAGTTTGCGATGAATACAACATTGGCTTGCTACCTTGGTCCATTCTTGCTGGTGGTCTATTGAGCGGCAAATACCGATCCTCTCAACCACCTGCCGATCCGGGTAGCCGATTCATCAAGTATCCAACGTATATGCGCAGATGGTCACCAATATCGGCCTCTCCTCAAACGCTACAGGCCGTTGACGCATATGCTGAAATCGCTCAAAAGGCCGGCATGACCCCCACAGAACTTGCCATTTTCTTTGTTCGCAGTAGACACTTCATTGTCAATTCTGGTTCTACTATTGTTGGGGCTACTTCGCTTGACCAGCTCAAAGAAAATCTATCGCCATTTGAGACCCCCCTGGAGAATTTCGACATGTCGTTGATTGATGCCATTAACGAAGTGCACATGCAGTGCAGGGATCCTTCCTGCGTTCTGTAAGTTTGACATCGTCGTCTCTCCTCCTCCCGCGCCCAACACCAGCAGGTGATGTTCGTCCAGACTTTCTACCACTTTCTTTGCATCATAGTAGTGCCCCATTGAGGGTATCATTTCTGCGCGTTTCGGCTTCCAACCTCTTTGGCATGCTAAGTAGTAAGAATAGCTGGGTGTTCTTTGGAACTTGAATGCTGCTTGCAGAGATGAAGAAGAGAGGTCTTGCGACTGTGTCGTGTGGTATCCTTTTTCTTATGGTAGCAAGATGGCACGTAGCGTTTGCATGTGTGAATGGACCCTCTTGGCGACCTTTACCTACGAACTTGCGTGAAGCCGCACTCGAAAGTGATGGGATGGGGTTCACTCAGGCTATTACACCCGATCCCAACCTCATACTAGTATATAACAACAGCAACAACAGCGCCATTCATCCCCAGATCACATCGAAATCCTCTTGTTTCCAACAATGTCTACACGTTTAGCACCAAATCTACCACAATTGCCATTCTCCTGTCACTCCAATTTCACTAGACAGTTTGCTAGTGTAGAAAAAGAACTACTAAGCCATCTGGCGAGAGTTTCTATTGACAGGCAATCATCCCATCGACCGCAACGGGGCATCATGGTAGTTTCGCCCAGAGGAAGCACCCGAGATTCAATCAATGATCTCGATGAAGAAACTTTACATTATTTGTGCCAACAAGTATCCTATCTGATGGGCGGAACAACGCAGGATCCTTTTGCAAGCGTCGACGCGAAACCTTCACGCATCAGAACCCCTTCTTCTTCATCTCATGAGACTGCAATGCTGACCGATCCAGGCGACGAATCTCGAGCCAGCGTAGCTGGTAGAGCAAGTATAAGCACAGAAGGCATGGAAAGTATCAACTCCGAGCAAGCCCAAGAAAGTGCTACCAAAGGTATGATTGAAGTTTCACCAGGAGTGAGTGTACCACTCCTGGGGTCACAGGAAACCTGGCAAGCCTTTGCCAATGGAGAAGTCACAGTGGCGTGCTGCCAAGTATGTCAAGAGTTTTTGACTTGTGTCGATACATGCTCTTTGGTATTATGTACAGATTGTTGGGTGATCACACCTGTGTGTGTGGAGGATAGCAGTCCAAGCCAAATCTCGGGGCCAGTTGGACTCGGTGTCAAAGCCAACGAAATTAACAGCTGGCTTGAGAACCAACCGACCACTTCAACGTGAAGCCCTACTGCACTACATCCCCATATATTTCGCCACAATATCTGCCTCTACACTACAAAGCACTTCTATTGTAATATGAGTTTCACTTGTTTATGCCAATAGGCCATCCATGCTAGCCAACAGTTGTGCACTGGCCTTGCCGTCTAGGAACAACTCATCGACTTGTGAGATGTCGTCAGGCTGAATTTCCGTGCGACCATACGTCTCAGCCATCAACTTGGCAGGAGTAAGCAACTGAGCGGCATACCGAAGACTGGATCGCTGCCCGATGGATCCTAGCAGTTTCAGGGCATCGTCTGTTAGTTGCATACTCTCGGTTTCGGATCGGATGCGAATGATGGAGACCATTTCTTGTTCGGAATAAGGAAGGGTGGGGACAATCAACATACGATCAAGGACATCCACCGGAATTCCATGAGGAGCCTTGAGGTTTGTACCACGAATAGTGGTGATACCTCTGTTGGTGGCAAAAACAACAATAGGGGCCAGTGTCGACTCCAAGCTGCGGTTGAGGTAGGTGAAACACTCCAAATCAAGCATGTGCACTTCATCAATAAAGAGAACTCCGGGTACAAGCTCAGCTACACCTTGATCAATGTAGTTTTGAACCACCTTGTTGACCTCATTTCGTAGCTTATCTGTGATCTCCGTCTTTCGTGGCTTTCCCATTTGCCGCAACAATCCCAATACATCCCGTTTGTTTTGCGACCCAGCCGTGGGGTGAGCATTGGCCATATCCAAGTCATGCAATGTGACATCTTGTACAACAGTCTTTTGTTTGTGGACGTCACCCTTGGGAATTGGGACATACTCCTCCGCCTCTAGATCAAATTCTGCTGCAAAGGAATCGGACCGACCTACGCGCTTGACGGCCCCAGAGTTTGCCTCAATATAAATGACATCTCCAACTGCAACCGCTTCTTTGCTGAGAGAATCATGAATGGTAGGATCAAGCTTGAGAGTCTTTGTTCCCTTGGCTGTCTTGAGACCGAGGATCACATGGGAAATGGTACGGCCATATCCCCCAAGGGGGTCTTCTGTTTCTTCTACTGTCAACTCGGTAACTTCTCCTTCATAAACTTCCTTTTGCTCTTGAATTCGGAGACCAATGGCTTTACGAAAGTGCTCCATAATGACTTCGGTCTTTTTGACTTCCCTGGAAAAGACCTGCGACGCCACCATGGGACAAAAAGGGAGCTTGCTGTTATTGGTAGAGCTCAACTCTTGCGCCAACCCCATCGCCAAGGCGGTCTTTCCAGTTCCTGGAGGCCCCACCAATAAGAGTGCTCGACCAGCCAACTGTTGTGAACGAATCAAATCTACCACAACCCCCAGAGCTTCTCGGGCCTTGGTTTGTCCCACCAATCCACTCACATTTCCATTGACTCCAACTTCCAAAGCGTCTCCTTGTTCGTCGAGTCCCAGTCCACGCACGTGCGTGTGAGCAGATATTCTTGTTCCTGTTGTTGAGGAAGACACAGTTTCTACCTTCATGGCAATACTTGGTACTTGATTGGGTTCTATAAAATACAACAATAGCCGGCGGTTGGGTTGCGTGGGTTGTGTTTGTTGGTAGAAGGGGAATCGACGGGTGACTGGACGGACCGTTTGCGTGGAGGTTGGACGGACGATTTGGTGATATCACGATGACGTCATTAGATGGGAAAGGTACTCGGTTGGACGGCCAGATGAAAAGATCGCGACAAGACCCGAGGGCGAACCGGCATGTCGTCAGTCTCCCCTTGGATGCCATTGTTCGGCAGCCACTTTCATTTCTCAAACCCAAGATCGTTCGTGAGAATGTCAGAAGCAGGAGTACTTAGTTGTGACAGGATAGTGGGAAGACGACAAGCCTGCTACGAAAAACATGGGGAGAAATCCAAACGCTGCTGGTCTACTACGCTCAAGGCCAAGCGATGTCTTTCGTTCCAGAACTGCCCCATGCAAGCCTCTCAATACTATGGATCGGTAAATGATAAGGAAGGTATCGGAGGCAAACTGTTGTGTGCCTCCCATGATGAAAGTTTTTGCTTTGGAAACCCTCAAATTATGAATGTTGACAGCACCAACACCCGTCCACAACAGGAGGCCAGCTTTGAGCATCACCAAAAAGCTAAGCGCAAATTGCGGGCTAGCAGACCCAAGCAGGCTTTGTGCAGGCAGATTACCGATAGTCTTGATGAATGCTTGAAGGCTTCCAAGGTTGACCTGGGAGTGACAGAGTTCTACCTTGGTAGACGTTAGTTCCAAAGGAGATGCCTGATTTGATCCTTCCAAATTTCTGAAAATAAGACAAGATCTGTCGGTACTCGTTACCTCCGAGCTTATGGAAAATACCCTTAAAGTTTGTAATAGGCTCCCTCTACTTTTCACCAGCTACTAGGACTGGTAGCATAATGGACGAAAGAATGAAGGGGCAAAGAATGATCGACTGGTGTGCGGCCAGACGGAACTGCGACTCGTGTATCCGTTGAATCCAAGATCCAACATGTGCGACATGGTCCTAGAAAGAAGCTTCATGCACACTGCATCATTGCCTGATTTTCTTTCCAGTGGAGCCAGTGTCTTCCTACCATTTTGCTGACTCTTGAAGTTTTCACCATGAGAAAGTATGAGGAACCAGTAGAGGAGGGAATTGAGGCTGATGAATTTCTGGAGAACGGTAACAATCATGATGATCCTGAGGTTAGTAGGATGTCAGCGTCTGCAGGACCTGAAGGGTTCCGTTGGCAAACAGAAGGCTGGGCATGCCGTCCATACAATAGAGAAGTCATCAACAAAGAAATTGATAAAGCTAATCGTCGTGGAGAGAAGGGACATGCTGCTATAGTTAAATTTCTCAAGTCCAAGGGAATTCGTGTTTTCGTGGTTGACGCCAAGCATGCTCCTACAGTTGCTGACATCATGTCCAGTGTGCGTGGTATCATACACTTTGTTGTAACCAAATCCAGAGAACCTTCATGTTTTGGGCGTCCTCATCAAGGGAAGCGATGCCTATTGTATAAAGACAAGCATGGGCGGTTCTTCAATCTGACAATGGCTGACTACACAGCTTCTGCGGCAGGCACCTTTCGGAGCTACCTTGATTCGTTTTCGGGTGTCCAAGCCATGTGCATACTTCTTATCTTGGCACGCTCTTTGCCATGTGCTACGGACAGTAAGTGCTCGTACTTCTTCATGAGGAAAATGTTCATCACTCTCACAGCTGCTTTCAGCCAGCTCCATCGCCGACGAATTTCGTCCAGCATATCTGGGCGTCTTGTTGGGTCTCGTATTCACGGAAGAGATTAGTTTTTCATGGATCTATTCTTCCATTTTCGTCAGAGGGTTGCCTTCGATTTCAGCATACACAATCGTTTCGAATTCTGAAACAGATTGGTCAAGAAAGATCCTCCTCTTTACGCTGTATTTGAGTGGGGCTACATCAGGGCAGACGCAGGCAGTGCTAACGCTCATCGGTATTTCCATGGCATGCATGATACTGCTGGCGAACCTTGGGTCCAGAGCATGGATGTTCATGGGTTGGCGACCCATTCCTAACGTGGGTTTCTTCACTCCCTTTCTTGCCTATGTCTCCGCAGTCACAACTGGACTGGCGATTCCTTATCTAGGACATCGAGAAATGCAAGTTGCTGGGAAGACAGGATTGGAAAAGGTCATGAAGCACGCTTTGATTGCTGCTGCAGTATTCGTTGTTTCAGACTACGACGACTTTCAGGAGTTTCTTGTGATAGGATCGAAGGTGAGTCTCTACGAACAACTGCAATCGGAGCAAAGATGACTATTCTCACATCGTCTTTGAACAGAATTGTGAACAAGATTATGTGAATATTGCTGTGGGTGCGTGGTGGGCAATATCTCTCATTGTTTGTCTTTGCTTGATCCGATACAAATCCGAGTCGAGCAACTCACCTGCCGATGAGGAGCCAGACCTCGAAGAAGATCACACTTCACCTGTTGGTTTCAAAGTTCCAACACTGCCGGACTTCCCGGTAGATCCAATTTTCGAACAAAGAAGCCTCCCTTGTATCAATGTATCAATCGAATTCTTCGCTTGCATACTGGTGGCACTAGGTGGTGGGGTAGGAATCGTCTATCTTGCTTTCACTAGTTTCGATGATGATATTGCTGATGGTTTCTGAAGAGAGGAAGAACCGTGAAACGTTGCATGGGCACGATTACCTCTTCTTGTGAGGCCTTGGGACCTATTGATACCCCGACTGGCCTAAAGGAACCAATAACTCACGACGTTTTGTGCGGTGCCACGTGCCACGTGCCATTACTGCCCGCACGAAATGCTCTACGAGTAGCCTGACTCAATGGATCCAAAGGCCTGTTGAATTCGCACGATGAAGATGCTTAAAGTTGACCTCACACCGAAATGTCGTGTCGCGAATGGCAAAGAGCAGAATACATAGACTTAAGTAGATAGTACCAAAAATAGTGGTGGCAGTCTTGGAATGACAACTTCACGTATCACACTATGGCCAATATACTGCAGGAGAGATGCCCCATGTTTGAATGTTTACCATTTTGATATCTTGTTGGGTCACGGCGACGTTCCTTGGCGGTGTCCTCTTGGGCTCTCTCTTGAACCGGTTGGAACTGCCTCCCTTCCCGTGTCATAATTTGAGGGAAGTGACTGCTGCAACGCCACAAAGTAACCATGGTGAAAGAATTGGACTACAGAGTTATTTCCCTAGTTGTTGATACTTGGGAAGTTATCCGAAGGATCAATGACTACAAAGAAGTAACTGGGGTTGAATTGTTTAAACGGTGAGCATTTCTTGTGTCCAGAACTATTTCATTGACAAGCTGTGCACTCACTTGGTTTGGCTTGCAGATTCTTCCAAAAAGAGCCTGAGGCAATGGGTGTGTTTGGGTTAGAAGGAGAGTCCGTCGATGAACACTTGTTTACTGATATCAGGCTGCGTCGACAAGCGGCACATTGGATGCATATGTTCGATAGAGCTGTCAATCTCCTGGGTCCTGACGTCGAGTTGTTGACGACTATTCTGAAAGAGCTTGCTGTATCCCACGTGCGACTTGGAGTAAAGCCAGAATTCTACGCCCCTATGGGAGATGCTTTGTTGGATACTCTGGAGAAGTTCCTGGGAGACTACTTCACCCCAACTGTAAGATCTGCTTGGGCACAAACATACGAGATGCTGATGACCGACATGATCCGATATGGGAAATAAACCATACCCAGTACATGCAACTTACACGAGGGAACCATACAGTATATGAATTTAACATAGATTTTAGCGAACCATTTATTTTCATCATCTTGGTAAGGAAGATTTGCTCTACCGGTAGAGTTTCATCTTTCATCCTTGTTGCTTCTTGGCACAAGAATTCCATGATTGTTTTTCTGGTCGTGTATGATTACCGGTAGCATATCCTATGTCGCTGGAAAGGCCACTAATATTTGGCGTTTTGGCATAAGTTGACCGCCCGACATTACATTCCGGTAAAAGGGCTTAAAACAACTTACGGCAACAGTGAGAACGAAGAATCAAGAACGCACCTGGGATGCCGGTTCAATGTGTCAACGGTGAACAACATCGCAGCCTCCTCCTCCTCATCATCTATCATGTGCTACAGTAGTCACTCCTATCTCCTACTATCGTTTGCACTATTTTTAGAGGACTGTCGCCTTCATTTTCTGTCTCTGTTGTTGTAGGATGGAGATGTCAAAAGTCAAGATCCCGCGTTGGGGAGGATTTGTTTTTCAGCGCCAAGAATACCACCCTTTCGGCGGTACCGGGTACCGGTAGCCTACAATTACCCGGTCTACATTCCTCCTTCTACTGGAAGATTTCTGAGATAATGTCATGAGAAATCACGAACGTGTTGACAGTTGACACAACATAGTGAGTGGTCGAACTTGAGGAGTCTTCTTGCAGTATGAAGCTACAACCGGTATCCGGTACAGAACATCAGCATGCTGATGATAGGATGATTGGACTGCTATGTGGATCTCTATTACTGTTGCTGCCCCACTGGGTAGCTTTCAAAAATCAGAGCAAACTTTCTACCGACAAGAAGAAGTGTCACTGTTGTCATTATCTTCAATTATCGACAAAGTACCAAAAACTGCCTAGCCTTTCCGTCCTTGCCGTCGGAGGTCATGTGAGTCCAACAGATTTGACGTATGTCTGTCGTTCGACATCTTTAAGACAACTCAGCGCATGCTCGCATGAATAGTCTTATTTCGAGCATCCTTCTTTACGGTTTGTTCGTTCCTATTTCCATGACATTTGACAGTGAACCTCCCACACTTTCCGGCCAAGTTGACGGTTCCCTACTGAGAGAGAGACTGCGAGCGTATGGACTTGAAGGCAAGACTTCGTGCCCTCGCCATGACACTCTCCGTCGAGCTTCTGTTTTGATAATCGTGTCCAACGACAATCAGATCCTGTTGACACAACGCACTCTGCATCTCAAGTCACATCCCGGAGAAGTGTGTTTCCCTGGAGGAAAGCAAGATCCAGAAGATGGAGGAGATGATTGGGTCACTGGCTTGCGCGAAGCTCTCGAAGAAGTTGGCCTTGATTTGAATGACAAGTTGGAACGTTTGTGCACATTGCCCACGACTGAGTCGAAAAACCACTTGTGTGTCACTCCCCTTGTCGGTTATGTCAACGAATCAGCTGCGGAAATGTCCAAGAAGATTCAGATCAACCCTTCAGAAGTAGAGCTTTTCTTCTGGGTTCCACTACAGTTCTTTGTCAACAGGGTTCCTGATGAATCTTGGGATATCCACTTTCAAGGCGAGACTTTCGTGTACCGTCGATATCAGTATGAGCTTGACAACAACCGAGGTGAACTCCCAATCACAGGTTTGACAGCGAACATGGCACGCGATGCCGCTCTGGTAGCATTTCCACCTACTCCTCCGGAACCTGTCCCTCACACTCTTGGAGAACGCCACGGCTCTCTGTGGCGATTGCACGCAACTGATACCACCAAGCCGTTTTGGTCTAGAAAGTATTTCGTTCTAACCGATGGTGTCCTTCATCAATACGACAATGGACGGATGGCACATCGCAAAGCTCAGTCGGCTACCAAGAAGAATCGACTGTTACTTCAGAAGGATTCGTTCGAAATACACGATGATGATGAGAGGCCCGACGACAGAGATCGACACTGCTTTCGTATTAGTACATTGGAGGGGCGTGTAGTATGGCAATTAGCAGCATCGTCGAAGGAGGACCTACAACAATGGAAGGGGTGGTTACTGGATGTGGCGCAATGATGTCGCGAACCCAGGAAGTCTGGTCCACTACATTTCAGTTTGCTTTACACGCACATGGGAGCTGCGTCACGTTGCTCATAGAACCAGATTCATTAGATGGAATTGCTATGGAGTTTTTATGAGTTTTTAGTTTCGTCAATACCATCTCATTGAGCTCACATATCTGGTGGGTCTAAAAACTCTGATAGTTGATGCCTTCCGAAGTGGTACCACGCTCATTTGGTTGGTCATCTTCTCCCAACTTCTTGCCTGCCGTCTCGGGAAGGAATGAGACTACCAAGGCAGCCCCGCAACTCACAACAAACAACGACAATCCAATGAGGTTCAATGGTGTGTTCTCCGAGATCACATACGGACAAAAGAAGCCACCAATTCGCCCCATGGCGTTCGCAGCTCCATGCCCAGTGGCACGGATATCGGTCGTCAATATCTCACTCGTTGAAACCCAAGTCGTACAAGTGGCTCCCATCATCATTAGTCTAGCGCAGAAAGACAAAGACACCAACAACGGCCGGGGGGCGTCGTGGTAGGCAGCCAATCCCAACAATAGACAGCAGACCCCGCCCATGAAGTAGGTAAATGTTTGGGTGGGAATCCGCCCCCATCGATCGATGGTAAACAGTACTAGGAATAAGCCGGCAATCTCGGAAGATGCACTGATAAAAATAGCTTGATAGTCAAACTCGTAGGCACCTTCGTTTCCATTGCCGCCTTGCTCAACCTTCGTGAACACAATCGACACTGACAAGATAGCACCGTAGTATAAAAATGCAAGTCCAAACCATGCCGCCCATAGCAACAACGTCTTTCGCAGCCATTTGGGAGAGAACAAGTCAAAAATGTTCTCATGGGCCTGAATCTCACTTTGCACCAACTTCGTTCCAAGAGGAAACAGCTCCATGGGGTCTTTCCCGTTACGAACTGCAGCACGGCGCAGAATTTGCAAAGCCTCCTCATCTCTCCCAACGGTCAGTAGCCAACGAGGCGATTCTGGAACCAAAAAGATACCCAACACTGTCGAGATGATACACGGGATGGCACAAAGAATGCAAAACAGCTGCCAAGATCCTGCACCGCCCTCGTTGCTGTTTCCAAGTGAGAACCAGGCAAGAACTGGAACCAGCATAGTGCCGCCAGTCCAGAAGAACTCAATATACTGTGCGAAAGCAATGGTGTTGAGCTTGCGGTGACTACCGGTAGTCGTTTCATTCACCCAAAAAGAGACTCACCAACAAGTTTGGACCTCTGTACCGTGAAGGAAGAAACTCCGCCAAAGTGTCGAATGGAACGACCAGTCCTCCAACTCCAAAGCCAACCATGAAACGAGAAAACAACAGTGAAATATACGACGAGCAAAGAGCAGTACCCATGCCAAAAATAGCAATGATTGCTGCTGTCAGGCTGAAAACAGGACGCCTCCCCACAATGTCACCCAACGGGCTCAAAGTCATTGTTCCAAGCATGGCCCCAAGGAATACCACTGAAATGAGAGTTTCGTTCTCGTTGGATTCCAAACCCCATTCAGCCGTCAAAATGACACTTAGGAAACTTAATAGAAGGACTTCCATGGCATCTGCCGCGAAACACAAACCCTGTCGAAAAGAAATGTAGTAGTTAGAGGTTCGCATTCATGAAGTGTTTACATACTCCAACAACATGGACAACAACTTTTAACAACGCACCGCAGCAACCAATATCTGAAATTGGAATGGACCCATTCCTAGTCGTTCCATGGCATCTTCAACGTCCAATTCCTCTCTCGGCATCTTGCCATGAGACAAGGCTTGACTGCCCTCTCCCTTGGGGACGGCAGTTCCATACTCTGTTGGAGTTGTTGGTTGACTCGGTGGCTTTGGATTTGTCCAGGCCTGCCATAGATTACCAACCGAAGTCAATTCAAGTTGATCTCTGCTCGGCTCCATTTTCAAACGTTGCAATGAACTCGTGCACAATCATAATAAAATGACAGCTTTGGCGATGAGCGATGATGGACCGCTCTTCTCGAGAAATTATTTATTCCTTTGAAGCTTGATGACGTCATAGCGATGAAGCTTGAGAAAATGTTAGTCTCGTCTCGTCTCGCCCTCTGTCCTGAATGGGGAATCAAAGCAGTTTATGTTTACAACTATAGTGACAACTATACAATCACCTCACTGTTGCATACAACCAGCAGTATACTGCCAGCAATGATCAAATGCTCCCGTTTTGTTAGTTTAGTGCGGATGAGACCGATGATGTTTTGTATTAATTTCTTCGCATGTGTGGGCATTGTGGAGTTCATCACCCAAGCGCTTGCCAGCCGTTTCTGGAAGAAACCAAACCGCTACAGCTGTACACATGCTCACGGTGAACAGGAAAAATCCAATCATGTTCAGCGGTGCGTTCAACGATATCACGTATGGACACAAGAACCCTCCAATTCGACCAACTGCGTTCGCAGTTCCATGTCCAGTGGCTCGAATGTCGGTTGTCAAGAGCTCACTTGTTGTCACCCAGGTTGTACAGGTAGCACCCATCATTAGGAAACGTACAAAAAACGAGAATAGCACAAGCAACGTCCGTGGTGCGTCTCGGAATGCCGCCACCCCGAGCATCAAACAGCAGATACCTCCAAGTAAGTAGCAGAGGAATTGCGTAAGGATTCGTCCCCATCGATCGACCACTGCAATTACCATGAGCAAACCAACGATTTCTGCCGATCCGCTGATGAAAATAGCTTGATAGTCAAATTCGTATCCTCCTGCCTTACCATGCCCTGCAGGGGTAACAGTAGTAAAAACAAAAGATATGGCCAAAATTGCGCCATTGTAGAGAAAAGCGAGCCCGAACCAAGCAACCCAGAGGAGTAATGTCTTTCGAATCCATTTGCGCGTAAATAAATCGCAGATATTTCCATGTTTCTCTATTTCACTCTGAAATAGGATGGTCCCCTCAGGGAACAGCTCATCTGGATCCTTCCCGTTGCACACTGCAGCAGTGCGGAGAATTTCCAATGCTTCTCTTTCCTTTCCTACTGTCAGTAGCCATCTCGGTGATTCAGGTACCAGCATTATCCCAAGGATGGTCGATACAAGGCATGGCAGCGCACAAAGAACGCAGAATAGTTGCCAGGAGTCTCGAGCGCCGCCGAATGAAATCCAAGCAAACGCCGGAACCAACAGTGTCCCGGCTGTCCAGAAAAATTCAATGTACTATCACCAGACAAAATCGTCAGCACTTGAGACAATATTTGTGAATGAACAAGAGTTGATATCTTACCAATAGGTTGGGGCCTCGGTATTTGGAGGGAAGAAACTCAGCCAATGTGTCGAACGGAACAACCAGTCCGCCAATACCAAACCCTACCATGAATCGAGAAAACAGTAACCACGAGTAAGTCTTACACATAGCTGTACCGATACCGAAAATTGCAATGACAGCTGCAGTGACACTGAACACTGGGCGTCGGCCAATGGCATCCCCCAAAGGATTCAAAACCAGGGTGCCGAGCAGAGCGCCCAAGAATGCAACAGATATTAGAGCAGCATTTTGGTTTGGATCCAGTCCCCATTCCTCGGCTAGGACAACACTAAGGAAACTCAACATTAGAACTTCCATGGCATCCGCAGCAAAGCACAGTCCCTGATATCAACGGAAAGGATCATGTCAGAAAACGAAAATACCAGTACCTGCTATAACAGAATTAGCTCTTACAGCAGCAACCAATATCCTCAGTTGGAAAGCCCCCATGCCCAAAAGCTCCATGGCATCTTCAACATCCAGCTCATTGTCCGACGACTCTTCAGTTTGCTCATCCACTTCATCGACAAACGTATCTTCGGAATTGGGAGGACAGGAGCCGTAGTTGACCTGAGTAGTTGGGTGCTCGGATTGCTCTGGTTTCCTCCAAGTCTGAAGCCATGCCCCAAGCGATGAAAATAATCTTGGTTCCGGTGGTTGGGAACTAGGAGTAGGAATGGACTCCATGGTTTTGCAGTTGCTTTAGAAAGGGGAATGTATCAATACAAAATGGGACAGGGGAGAATTTTCAGTGGTCCACGTTAGAATCGAGGTGGGCTTGAGTAAAGCTTGAGTGGACTTGAGCTGCAACGGGCCCATGCTACTACCGACATACAAAATTAAAAAATGGAATAGAAACAATTCCTTCTCTAATGCGCCCGAGATGAAAACATCCCTTGTATTCCAATAACATACTGGATGCCTTGGAACCTTTAAATCGATAGCATATCGATAGCATAATGGTCTATCTTTGTCCACCCAAGCAACGGAAAGTAGAATACAATACCAGCCTAATGTAACATTACCATACCCGAGCCCCCCCTTCATGATACAAATTACCACTGCTGGTCAATGGTTCAGCGGAAGCGATCGAAATTCACCAATCATCCCTGCAGATGTTGATGGTTGTGGCTAATCGAGTCCCAAAACTGGTGAGTTTCGTCTACACGTGGCTGTTGGTCTCCAGCACCAAACACCATTGCAGTTCGAAAGAGTTCCTGGTAACTCAGTAGGAATCATCCAGTACCACTCGTATTTCTCGAGTGGTTCCAGCTGATGAATTGGATCTGACACTGTGAGAAGAAGACGTGCGGCGACTGCCCGCTATCATATCAGACGAAAGGGCGTAGTACACTTCCACCCAAGCATCTTCATCATCCTCAGCGAACTTCTCGCCCAGTAACTCCTTGAGAGTTTCGATCAAAGCGCGGCAGAGTAGTGGATAGTAGTCTGACTTTACTCCAAAGCGAAGATGCTTTTGTCCCAAATCTGTCAAGAGCTCTGTCAACATTTCCTGATCCGGTCCAAGCATTCCTAGACCCTTCTCAATCATCTCAATGAAGTACTGAGCATGACGAAGGAATTTACGACCCTTCCAAAACTCTTCAGATGATAAAGTAGTTGCATCAATTCCAAAAACACTGGCAATGCCGTTGTCTTTCTCTAGAAACCTAAACAACAAATCATGTCAGTGCTTGATGTTTCCACGATCAACAATCACCAAGAGCGAATCAGCACATACCGTCGAAAAAGGATGGTTCCTGCGGTCCGCTTGTAATTCTTTACCCTCCGGATATTTTCCCAACTACCATTGATTCTTGATACCAAAGTGTATGTGATTTCTTGAACCATTTTATCACCTCTTTACCAGCACACACGCTTGGGTTGTGAGACCGCAAGCACTGTTGGAAGAAATGTGCTCGTTGGGCGAACTGCGAAGACTTGCGTTGAAGTGAACGCACTAGATCGGCTGAGCAGAATTGAATAGCGACAGGAACTAACGGAATCCAAGCCAAGCTCTCTGGATGGATTTATGGGAGTGAGCATAGTTCTTCCTACAGGCAACTTCCTATTTAATGATCGGACCTCAACAACCCTTCGGCGACATGCTAACTAGTTCCAGCACGATGACATCTAATGTCAACGGGAGTTGGGCCAAACGTGAACTCAACCACATTCTCTGATTGATGTCTCTGATCATCATCCCCACATCCTTCGCTGCAGCAACAGTAACTAATATGTGCAGAGGTGGAACCAACCCAGTCCCTCCGGTATTTGATGTCATGTTCTAGCTCGAGAGCAGTACGAGTAGTAGGCCCACTACTACTGTTCATGGTTTGTTTGGAATTGAAATGAAGGGCAAAGTTTGCCACTACCACCGTACCGTAGTAGCTTGTGGTTGCGGGGCTCTTTCCAGGAGGAGCGAAAAGCGTCGACTCAAGAGAAGCGAAAAATCCGATTACTACTACTACCGGTAGTACTGCCGGTGGTACGTGGTCTATGGATGCCGTGATCAACAGCTTCGTCTGATCCACATTGTGCTACTTCTGTTAACAAAATAAGTACTTGTACGGGATCCCACGAAGAAGCATAACAATTCTTTGTTGAATTGAGAGTATTCCTGGACGACGTTTAGAGCTAGGTAGCACTACTAACTTCCAACCACTAACTAACAACAAATCGAACGAGCTTGTTCAACAACTCGCAAGTTTCAAGCAAGATTCTGGGTAATAAATAACCTTGACAAACAAATCAAAACACCGGTAGGTGAATCTGCCAACCGCGAAATTGTGCAACGTTGTGGGATTCCTGCTGTGTAATCGCTGACGACCGTGGGGCCAGAAAGTTTTAGCGTTCTACAAGCAACAAAAAGTACTGATAGTAGTAGTCAATACAAGTACAACTATGTCAATTTCGACGTTCTTACAATGCGAGTTTCCAGGGAATTCCACAGGCTCCAGCTTTCAACTTGGCAACTTCGTTCAAGAGAAAATATTTTCGTGTACTCTCTCATCAAGCGTGTCGTCGTAGTTAGTGAAAGAAAGGAAGCAGATAAATGCCCCAATACAAACAGTGAGAGTCCCACCAACAATCATCTCCGTTCGAGAGCTCATTGATTCCAAGCCTTTGGTCCCATGTAGTTTGTCAATGCAAAAATCTGGAAGGTTTGGCACTTTGAATCCAACGGGGGACGCGTGGTCTTTCTCCAAAAGGAATTCGTCATCCGGTGGCCAAATGCACTTCCTTTCCTTACAGAAGGCGTGATACAAGGAGCCCCCAGTCGCGACAGTCCACCATATGCCAACTGCCAGGTTCACAGAGTCTTGGTTGCATGGCTCGGAACCAACGATGAGGTACTTTTGTATGTCGTCGTAATCTGACAATACAAACAGAAGAGCCGCGGCAACGGCAACGGAGAAAACACTTTCGAGGGCTGGGTTACCACCTGAGTCCACTTGACGTTGAGCTAGGAAAGGAAACAGCACTCCAGTCAAAACAGCTAGAACGAAAGCAATCGCTGGTTCGAACAAGCCAGCGTTTGCAATGGGGTCCCATTGAAGGAACCCCCATGCCCTTGAACCAAGGTTTGCCAATAACACAACGCAAGTCAACGAGATTCCGATCGTTGTAAAGTAGTATCCAGTTGTGCCGTCTGCGGAACCCCCCAATAGGAAGAGAAACAGAACAATCTTCCGAGGCCAATCAGAATAGACTCCAGACACCAACGAGTATGCCGAGAGCGAAGGCAAGCCTCGTACCAACATAGTAACATTGGTCCAGCAATGACTTATTTCTTCCACCAATATCATCCCTAGGAATGCTGCTAGAATGATTGGTTTAAAGTCAACTGTGCCATCTTCTCCTATGAAAATAGAAATTCAAGGTTAGTTCGACTTTTCATGCCATTGTCCAATTGGGAGAGCATATGACGTACCTTCGGCAATACATGGAAATGACCTCAAGAGCACCATCAACACTGTGATAGCTTGAACGCAAGAGAATGACTCTAAGTTAGACTCCCATTTGGAGGCTAGTCCAGCAGAGTGATCAGCAAATGTCAAATTGAAGAATCGCCCCTCATTGTCTCGATAGAGCAGGCACTTTTCCTCTGGTGGCAAGTTGAGACAGTGGTCGTCACAGCGAATGTGGTTTAACACATTGCGAACTCCATCGATGACATTGGATGTTGTCGTGCTGACCTTGGAATCGATAACAAAGGTCGAGACTCCAAGGTTTTTCAAGGTGCGCAAGATTGTTGCATGACCAGAGACACCACGTCTGTTCGCTTCGAATATTTCCTCAGAAAGACGCTCACGCTTATATGGCCTAGACACCCAATCTTCTTTCCAGGAGTCATTTCGCTGTGCTGAATATCCAACCGTAGTGTCATCGTCGAATGAAAGGGGGCTTTCAATCAGCAAGAACGAAGTTGCCATACCATCATCCTTGAACAACCTCGACGACGTGTGGATTTCAGCACCCCTCAAGAGGTCTGTAAGGTCATATACGCCAGACTCATCGTCAGTGCTATCCACACGTTCTTTTTTCTTGCTGCTAAGGCCAAAACCCATGGTGCAACGTGAGTAGCAATCGCCAAGATGTGGGTGTTTTTGTGGAGGTGCCTGTGATTCGTGGCGTTGTTTCGCCAAATCTCGTTTGAGTGTCTTTAACTACTGTCTAATATTGGCTGTGCCGGCGCAGTTTACATATGGCACACGCCATTGATGTGGATATACGAGCCAGGCGAGCCACCTGCTGCACCAATGTTGTGATGATGCGAGAGGTGTTGTGATGATGCAGCGGAAAAAGTGTTGTGGTGTCGGCTCATGACTTATCACCATCTCCACTGCAATATCCTCTCGTCGAATTATCTATTCGATACGGTTCTTGTGGTGAAATTTATGCTCCTCACTCACTCCAAAAACAAGAGAGTGCTCCGTCCAAAAATGACCTACAGCTTTTCATGCCTACTTGATGTTTGATATTGGGGTTAACAGAGTCTAACGTCCAGCCATCGGATTAGCCGCTCCAGGATTTACTTGAACACGGTCGTCAATTCGCAAAATAGTGACGGCGGCTTCGGTGGCAAAGCGCAAACTCTTGATTTTGGACATGGCTGGCTCGACTACACCTGCAGCCAAATTGTCGCGGATGTTTCCCTCGACCAAGTCCAAACCGTACGTTTTGTACTGTGATTGTTGTTCGTCTAGTTGGCTCTTTGCGTGAAGGGCTCGGAGTTTGGATACCAACTCGGCACTGTCCTTGGCAGCATTAACGGCCAAAGTCTTAGGGATAACCAAGAGAGCATCAGCAAAAGCTTCAATGGCCAACTGTTCGCGATTGTCCAAGGAGGTGGCATACTCTTGCAAATAGACCGACAAGGCAGTTTCGACGGCACCTCCTCCGGGGACGAGGGTGCTGGATTCGAGCATACGCTTGACGATGCACAAGGAATCGTGCAAAGCACGGTCCATCTCATCGAGCATGTATTCGTTGGCTCCACGAAGCACAATGGTGGAGGCTCCACTTCCCTGGCATCCGTACACATGGAGCATTTCACCGTCTCCAACACGAACTTCTTCTACTCCCCGGCAAGTCCCCAGAGATTCAGGGTCAAAAGACTCTTCACCCTCCATATCTGCCATGGTGATGACAAGCTGACCTCCAGTGGCCTTGGCCAAACGCTTGAGATCTTCCTTTGGAACCCGACGAGCACACATGACACCCGCTTCGACAAAGTATTTCATACAAACATCATCCATTCCCTTGGTAGTCAAAACAACCTTAGCTCCAGCGTCAATAATCTTTTGAATTTTTTCCTTGGTGATATCCATTTCCCGCTTTTTGATGTTCTCAATCTCTTCGGGGTTGGTGACTTGAATATTGACTCCCATGGCCATGCGGTGCTTTTGCAAGTTCATGTCAAGCATGGCAATTTTGATGGTTCCTTCGGAAGTAACATCAGAAACATCACAGTTTCCGACGGCAGAAGGCATACCTTGCGAAGCCCTTTGTGCATTCAAACAAAAGCCACCCTTCATGAGGTAGGACTCGAGGGAAGACTTTCCGTGTGCTTTCAAAATGTGAATGGCAGACAAGGGATATCTGACTTTTCCATTGGACGATGCTGCCGGGTTGGTAGCTACAGATTTGGTGGCGTCGACGGCGAGTTGGGCAAAGAAATCTCCCTCCTTTCCAATAATCTTGGAGGACATGCTCGTGCGGGCCGCTTGCATGAGGTGATCCTGCGTGAGTGCGTCCACAGGTGTCTGTAGTGTCTTCTCAATGTAGGCTACTGCCGCCTGCAAGGCAAGCCTGTAACCGGACAAAATAGTGGTAGGGTGAAGGCCTTGCTTGGAAATGAGCTCTTGTCCTCGCTTGAGCAACTCGGCCGCAATGAGAACAACCGAAGTAGTTCCGTCACCAACCTCCTTGTCTTGGAGTTGGGCTAGATCTACAAGAAGCCTAGCGACTGGGTGTTCCACTTCCAATTGAGCCAAAATAGTAGCTCCATCGTTGGTAATAATGACATCACCCACATCATCCACCAACATTTTATCGAGACCGACTGGACCCAAACTAGTCTTGACAATGTTGGCTACAGCAATGGCTGCAGTAACATTTGCTACACGGACATCTTCTCCAGACTCGCGTGTTCCTTGAAGAAACTATCGACCAAGAAACAAAAACAGCAAGCACGTTGGTGTGAGCAATGACACATGCAAATGGACAAGCAGCAGCATTGCCCATGCTGGTAAAATAGACAACAAGAGAACGACCATCCAAGAGAGGTCTCTACAAAAAGTACGTACAAGGCCACTAGCCGCGGAAGCATTTTGAGTTGCCATGATGTTTCCAACGTATATGAGATCGTTGGTGAAAGAAAGGTTGTAGCTAAGAGTACAACAAACAGCAGCAGGCTTGCCCAGCCGGTTGCATTCGTCGGACGTCGGACACCTCACCCTGTTCTGCCGGTCAACGAACGGACGACGTGGTGGAGGGATGAATCTTCCTTCGGACAGTTGTCCAGACGGCCCATCTCTCTGACGTGCTACGTACAGACGCCAGAGGGGGGAGAAGCTTGACGGGTAGCGCGAGATAGACATTCGCCCCTCGTCCGTCTGTACGTCCTGTGCCGGATCTTGACACGAGGCGAAGAAAAAGATACGCGCAGCGATGGGGGTGGGCCGGCCTTCTTCCCGCATTTGAGTGCGGGCAGCGCGTGTAAACCAGTACGGAATAGTAGATGTCCAATGTACTCGTAGCGGCGGTACGTACCTGGTACAGTACGGTAGTACCGGTAGCAGAACAAAACGCTGGTAAAAGCCGAAGGAGGAGGAGCCCCCATCGTCGTAGTACTGTAGTACTGGGTACGGAGGGGGGACGATACCGATCCTTAATTGGGACACCGAGTAGCGCTCGAGGAATGATCCAAGTAGGGCGGGCACCGACGGTGGACAACGACGGACACACCGTTCGGAAATAATATCCTGGCGACAAGATCCGCATAGATCTTCCCCCTCCGCACCAGTCTCGTGTGTTGTTCCATCTTTCGGGTCCCTACCAAATTTTAGCCACCATGATGTTGACTACTGCTGCCACTCGTACCATCCGTCGCTCTGCCGCCCCTGCTGTTGGAGCCGTCCGTAACCTCAACATCCATGAGTTCGAGTCCATGGAGTTGCTCAAGGCCCACGGTGTCAAGACCCCTGCTGGATACATGGCCACTACCGCTGAGGAGGCCGAGCACCACTTCATGCACAGCCTCAACAAGGGTAAGTACTCGTAGTCCGGAGCATTTGTAGACGTTTGATTGCTGTGGCATTTGCTTTCTGGTGGAAATTGTCCCTCTTGTACGAGTAGTCCTCCATTGGATGCAGTGCGCTATTATCGTTGGTGTCACCACGTACTGGCTCCATCCACAAGCGCTTGTTGGGTATATATCGGATACAAACATGCTTGCATGACACATCTTCGTCTCACCTAGCATTTCCTATGCTTTCTTTCTGTCTCACCTTTCAACTACTGCAGCCGGAGAGCCCTTGAAGGACGTTGTCATCAAGGCCCAAGTCCTTTCTGGAGGACGCGGATTGGGAACCTTCAAGAATGGATTCAAGGGAGGAGTTCACTTTGTTACCAAGGAGGGAGAGGCCAAGGAGTTCGCCGAGGCTATGCTCGGACAAGAGTTGGTCACCAAGCAAGCCCCCAACGGAATCATCTGCAACAAGGTCTTCTTGATGGAGCGTCTTTACATGCGTCGCGAAATGTACCTCAGTATCATGATGGACCGAGCCACCCAAGGTCCTCTTATGGTTGCTTCCCCCAAGGGAGGAACCTCCATCGAGGATGTTGCCAAGACCAACCCTGAGTACATCTTCACCGAGTCTATCGACATCACCAAGGGAATCCAAGATGAGCACTGCGAGCGCATGGCCTCCAACCTTGGATTGCAGCCTGGAACCAAGCCTTACGAGAACGCCATTGTTTTGATGAAGAACTTGTACTCCTTGTTCGAGAGCGCTGACTGCACCCAAGTCGAGATCAACCCTCTTGCCGAGACCCCCGATGGTGACATCGTTGTCTCTGATGCCAAGATCAACTTCGACTCCAACGCCGAGTACCGACAAACCTCCATCTTCTCCAAGCGTGACTACTCTCAAGAGGATTCCCGAGAAGTTGAGGCCTCCAAGTACGACCTTAACTACATTGGTCTTGATGGAAACATTGGATGCATGGTCAACGGAGCCGGTTTGGCCATGTCCACCATGGATATCATCCAATTGATGGGAGGATCCCCTGCCAACTTTTTGGATGTCGGTGGTGGTGCCAACGAGACTCAAGTCCAAAAGGCCTTCGAGATCTTGAACGCTGACCCCAAGGTCCAAGCCATCTTGGTCAATATCTTCGGAGGAATCATGCGATGCGACGTTATCGCCTCTGGAGTTATCAACGCCGCCAAGGAGATCGGACTCCGAAAACCTATTGTTATCCGCTTGCAAGGAACCAATGTTGAGGAGGCCAAGACCATGATTGAGGGATGCGGATTCAAGATGATTGTTGCTAAGGATTTGGATGACGCTGCCCGAAAGGCCGTTGGAGTTGCAGAGATCGCCGATCAAGCCTCCAAGATCAATGTTGGAGTCGAGTTCGATGGATTCCAATTGTAAGTGAAAAATTATGGGACCCAGGAACGTTGGAACATTTCGCTAGGAGTGTAGCGGTTTGTTTTGTGTCATTTGGGCTTTTGGTGCGATTTGGGTTGTCAGCCAATGAGGCAATCTTTCACTAAATGCTTAGACAAGGAATACATTGTTGAATAACTTTCGTGTTTTTCTTCGCAACGGTGCCCCGCCGTAGTGTAGAAACAATAGGTCTTTTACCCGTACGTGCAGTCGGTTTCCTGGAGACAGAACTGTACCATGCGGTAGGAATAGCTCAACAATACAAACAATGGAAGGTGACACGCAACCCATCTTACATTGGAATGTTGCGGGCATGGCTCCTCTTTGTGCAGCAGAATCTCCAGTACGAGTACGGCCCATCATGATGATGCATAAAACGTGTACAACTCCTTGTATGAATAATTTGGGTTATTTGCTACTATTATTGCTGCTAAAATAATGATGGACAACGGTTGCCCATCCACAAGAGGTCTACGATTCCTCGGCAAGTGTAATCTGCATGAGTGTTTGTCCCACCAAAATTTGCATTCCGGACTCCAACTCTACAATTTGCTTGGCCTCTACGTTGTTGCCATTGACCACACTTCCATTTGTAGATCCATCATCCGAGTATACAAATTTGCCTCGACGCGATTCAAACTTGCCGTGTGTAGTAGAGACTTCCAAGTCCTTGGGTAGACTGATTCCCTTTTCTCGGAACTTCTTTCCCTGTGATCGTCCAACCCAAGCAACTGTTCGACCAGATGGCTTGAGAAAATAGGATTTTCCCTCATATTCTCCTTGTAAGATATCGATTCGAATGGTGTCACTAGCAAGAGGCGGTTCCTCGGGCTCCTTGCGGGAGTGCGAGGATGTGGTGGGTTTGTTGGTTTTGACAGACGATGGCTTGACAACGGCAGGTTTTGGGTCAACGTTAACATTCGATGATTGCTGTGGATCATCATTTTCTGAAGTATTGCTCTGTTCTTTGTTGGTAGCAACCAACACTTGCTTGTGATCCTGCCAGAGGGAGTCCTTTCCTTCCTGGAGTTGTGCCGCAAGCTTGGCTACTGTGTCATCATAGGCTGCCTCGGTTTCCGCATGCGATCGCAATAGCCACCATTGTAGTACTTGTTCTACAGTCCACGAAGTAGTTGGTTCTTTTGGGATACAAAACAATGCAAGACAACACCAAGAAATGGTTGAGGGACGCTGCACATCAGGTGACAAATCACACAAGACATTGGAATACAATGGTGGACCTACCGTCATTCAAAGAATAAGGAACATCGACTGCCATGGTTATTGTTTTCTTGTTGTTCTAACCGAATGAAGAGGAATCAAAGCAAAAGTTCCCAACTACGTTGTTGTTGTTGTCCAGATTCCAATGGAACAGGAGATGGGCAACAAAGAGGATTGGCTTGGGGGGGTTTCGAATTTATATGATATACAAACTTGAACATTATAGATTGGAAATGAGTCAGTTGAGTCGCCTGGTAGTGTATTCGGATGGATCGAGTACTTGCGCGGCTTCCCATGGCATTCCCATGCCTTGTTGTCACCGGTGAGTACAGTACTCGTACTCTACTGTACTTGTACAACGAATAGTAGACAGGAATAGATTAGTTACATCTAGGATACTATGGCAGTGTTTTTGATGGAGAGACTTTGTAAGTTTGGAAAAAACAAGCCGCAATGGGGTACTCGTAGTAAAACATTCCGTAGCTGAAATATGTTGTTTAGATTATCGTGAACTCCACAAACTATCATTGTTGTTCCATCCAATTCCAAGCAAGAGACAAACCCAACCCATCCAATAACAGTACAATGGCAGCAGTGGTGTGTCAACGATATTTGTGGCCGTCATTTCGTTTCCTGTACTACCTACTCCAATCCTATTTCCTGTTTCCAACAAGACCATCCCTCTCCATCACCCTGTATTTTACTACCGATAGGTAGTATACATTCCTCATGGGGAAGCTTCGGCCACAGAAGCCACCTTGGCAGCAATATTGGTACTCAGCATATAACTCAACTTGACTCCATTCGTCATCTCCTCATCCCTTGGACCAATCCCCCATGGATCCTTGGCCAAGACCAAATCACCTGGTTGCAAACTCGAAATAGCTGTAGGTGTTCCTTCCTTGTCCATCGTCATAGTGATACTAGTTGCTACATCCGGCCCCACCGCTACCACTCGACACATGTGCAAGCGTGGCAAATCTTGGGTCGGCATGTACAAGCCACTTTCGGTGGTATCGTTCTCTTTGAGAGGTTGCAAACGCTCCACCAAGACCATGTTATTGGCAGGTTTCCATTCTTCGGGAGGGACACTGGAGGGACCATCCTTCCAGAGAGGGGCACCAACACCGGAACCTCCGAAATACTTGGGGGCGAAGGGATTGTGAAGGGCAAAGCCGGTTGCTACCAACGTGTGGGGGTGGTTGGAAAACGTGGTAGCGACACAAAGGACTAGAAGAATGGAAACGAGAATAGAACAGGAAGACAACATGTTGGTTGGTCGGATGGTTCTAGAGTGGAAATCCAAGTGCGACGGAGTGCTGTTGTTGATACTACTGATACGGATGGTATTGATGGTTGATGGTGATGTTGTGATGAGAAGATTGAAACTTTCGGTGGTCCTCCATCCGTAGGGAGCGGGACATGCACATCCACGTGGAAGCGTTGTCTGTCAGTCTGCCTGCCTGCCAACACCTCCGGCCATGGGCCAGTCACCCAACATAATAATATCACAAAGCTACGAGTGCAGTGGTTACTTTTGCTATTGTTACTGTTGTGATTGTGTGGCTCTGACTAGCTAGCGAGTACGGTAATACAATCTGCAACAAATCTTGTAATTCTGTCTTGTTGTGCGTGATAGTTGGATACCAAAATGGCAGACGCAAATGATGATGATGAATTGTACGACGAGTTTGGAAACTACATTGGACCGGAATTGGATTCCAGTAGCGACGAAGACGACGAGGACGAGGACGAGGAAGAACAACAACAGCAGCAACGGCCGTCATCGTCCGTAGATGCTCCCGATGATGCTTCTGAAGTCAGTGAAGGTGATGAGGCTGCTGGAGCCATGGTGGTTTCGCAAGGAAACGAGGAAGCCACCACTGCCGATCCCATCAATGCCATTGTATTGCATGAAGACAAAGAACATTATGCTAGTGCTGCGGATACATATGGTGAAGATGTGCGAACAGCTGTCTTGGATGAAGATGCTATGGATTTGGATACTCCTATTGTCGAGCCCGTCAAGGAAAAGAGACATACGGTGGAGGATACTGCTGCCTCGGCGGAAACCCAGTACAACTACATTTACCAAGATGCCTTTTTGACTTCACTCGTTTCCAATGAAACCACCAAAACACGGCGGTTTGTGGCGATTATTGGTCATTTGCATCATGGAAAGACAGCCCTAGTGGATAGTCTTATGGAACCCACCCTTCAAAGTGGATTTGGTCCCAAGGCATCGTTGGAAGATCAGGGTGTCCGGTATACCGACACACTCAAGGCAGAACAAGAAAGGCATTTGAGTATCAAAAGTACTCCCATGACCATGGTGCTTTCGGATACACGAGGAAAATCCTATGCCATCTCCATGGTGGACTGTCCGGGTCACATGAACTTTCATGACGAATCGGTGGCCACCTTGCGATTGGTCGATGGTGCCATGCTAGTGGTCGATGCCTTGGAAGGTGTCATGATGCACACCGAACTATTGATTCAGCAGGCAGTGGCCGAAGGTCTCAAAATTGTCTTGTACATTTCCAAACTGGATCGTCTCATGGTCGAACTCAAATTGCCTCCCCGCGATGCCTACTACAAATTGCTAGAGATTATTGAAAGTGTCAATGATCTTATTGCCAAGGCATCTTGCAGTCGGTATCCACCACTCACACCAGCCAATGGAACAGTTTGTTTTGGTTCGGCCCTGCATGGGTACTCGTTTACCTTGCCCAGTTTTGCACAACTCTACGCCGACCACCACGATGATTCCCTTGGATCCAATCTTACCTCGGCACAGTTCGCGGCTAAACTCTGGGGAAATTGGTATTGGGATCCTGAATCTCAAAAGTTTTATGCATCTTCCAAAGACTGTTTGGCACGAGTCGTGGATCGAAGTTTTGTCACACTCGTCTTGGCACCCATGTACAAGATTTACACGGCTTGTCTGGGAGAGTCAGAAGAAGTGACTGCTCGGATGCTCCGAGGTTTGGGAGTTCTATTGAAAAAGGAGCAATTGCGGGCATCGGCTCGCCCTTTGTTGCGAGCTGCCTTTTCCAAATTTTTGGAGGTGGCTGGCTGTGGTATCGTGGATACGCTGGTGAAGCACATTCCATCTCCCCAGGCGGCTGCCAACGGCAAAATCCACCGGTGTTATTCCGGTCCCATTTCACCCGATTCGGCTGTTATCCAGAGTATGTTGGCTACCGATTCCAAAGGTCCCTTGGTGGCTCATGTCACCAAACTATACAGCAGTCCCGACGGAAGCTCTTTCGATGCACTGGCTCGTATTTACTCGGGCACAGTAGCTCCAGGACAACGTGTCAAAGTATTGGGTGAAGCCTATGTACCCAACGAAGACGATGAGGATTGTACCATTGCCACAGTAGAATCTGTTTCCATTCCACGAGGTCGACGCAAGACACCAGTCACATTGGCCACCGCCGGGAACTGGGTTTTGCTTCAAGGCATTGATGCAACGATTTCCAAGTCTGCGACCATCATTGGGGTAAAAGAGGGTGATGAAGATCAAGCAGACTCGGAAGACCCTGTCCACATCTTTTCACCGCTCAAGTTTCCGTTTGTTGGAGGCGAGTCTATTGTCAAAATGGCACTGGAACCATTGCAGCCCGCCGAATTGCCCAAAATGGTCGAAGGACTGCGTCGTGTTTCCAAGTCATATCCCATGGTGCAAACAAGAGTGGAAGAATCAGGGGAGCACGTGTTGTTTGGAACTGGGGAATTGTACATGGACTGTGTCTTGCACGACCTACGACATGTTCATGCTGATCTGGAAGTGAAGGTCTCAGATCCTGTTGTGGCCTTTCGTGAAACAGTGGTGGAAACGAGTAGTCTAAAGTGCTTTGGTGAGGTAAGATTAATTGGTGTGGAATACTGGATTCGGTTTGATGGAACGTGGGTAACTCAACGTAAATATACTGTTCTTCTTGATCACAGACAACAAACAAGCGCAACAAACTGACCATGATTGCAGAGCCCTTGGATGAGGGAATGGCCGAACGACTAGAAGCTGGTAAGGTCAAATTGGATTGGGACAAACGCAAATTGGGTCGATTCTTCCAAAGTCAGTACGGATGGGATCTGTTGTCTTCTCGGTCCGTATGGGCCTTTGGAGACTCACCAACTCGGGGAACTAACTTGTTGATGGATGATACTCTTCCAAGTGAGGTAGACAAAGATGTGCTGAACAGCTGTCGGTCCAGTATTGTGCAAGGATTTCAATGGGCTACAAGGGAAGGGCCACTGTGTGAGGAACCCGTACGAGGAACCAAGCTCAAGATTTTGGACGTGACTCTCGCGGACAAACCCATTCATCGCGGAGGTGGCCAGGTGATCCCCACAGCCCGCCGTGTCGTCCATTCCTCGATTCTAACTGCAACGCCTCGATTAATGGAACCCATTTACCGTCTTCAAATTCAATGTCCTGGGGAAATTGTCGACTCCATCCAAAATGTACTCAAGAGACGACGTGGACACATTGTCAAGGACCGTCCCATTTCGGGAACGCTGTTGTACAACGTTCGTGGTTTCCTACCTGTTCTCGACAGTTTTGGATTTGAAACCGATCTACGAACCTTTTCTCAAGGACAGGCCATGGTTCATTCTGTGTTTGACCACTGGGCCGTGGTACCGGGGGATCCCTTGGATAAGAACATTCTGCTACATCCCCTGGAACCCAGTCCACCGCAACATTTGGCTCGTGAGCTATTGCTGAAAACCCGTCGACGCAAGGGACTATCGGAAGATGTCTCCATTAATAAGTTCTTTGATGAGGCCATGAAACAACATATGGAGTTGAACACTCAAGAGGGCGACGTCATGGCAATGTAATAACTTCAGCGATAGTGAAAATGTTCACCCGTACGAAAGCATTGTGACAGTAGTGGTGCAATGTAGCAACTCAGCTTCCCTAGTACGAAAATATGCAGCTGCAGAGTTGGGATATCAAACTTAGTAGGAGCCGTTCTTTAGATTAGTCCAATAGTTGACACGTTTACTATCCTTGCTTTGGGGCACTTGTCCCTCGAAGCAAGCATTTGCCGTGGATGTATAACCTCCAAAAGGGGAGATCAATGAAACCAAGGGCAATTATCCATTCGTTCATCCACTGCGTAACCTTCAGAATGTGTAGTTCCCAAATGCCAGGGCATGCCGCAAGTCCCTGGCGGAGTCATTTCAGTCATAAAGCAAAATGATGACACTCCTGTTCCATCCTTTACCACAAACAAGAGAGTATCGTGAGAAAATGTTACACAACACAAAAAACAATATTATGCCAATGGTCGATTTGGAAATGTTGCCCCGCTGGGATAGAACCAAGCTTATCAGGAAGCAAGGCTCAGCAAACAGGACATGCAGCAACAAAGGACAGGAAACAGGAATTGCCATATTTCGGGCAGAGACCTGTTCGAACTGACCCACTACAGTAATATTCCCCCCGGCAGAAATTTGCCTAGCTGCCAACACAATACCGTGGAAGGTGGGTAGGTGTGGACAAGAGTCGAGAAAAGGGGGATGATAGTCCAATCCATACACGGAATCCAACCAAAAACATACCTTCTTTTGGGGGTGATCTTTGCACTGTGTTCCATCACTCCGGATAGTTGCAGTGGAGGCTGCAAGAGAGTGCTTTCATCGTGGTGGTAACATCACCATTCTCATTTGGGTGTGCAGTAAATGAGATTATGTGATAGATGGTGTGAGGTGAAAAAGGAGTGGTGGGTGAAACGACGGAAGGACACTGCTGCATGGTGTCGAATGAGTCATAGATCCTAACGGACAAATACCGGTTGGGTCCTATTTGAACAAATTCAAAATAGGGACTCCCGTACCCTTCACCAGGTTGTCGTTGTTGTTGTGATTGCAACAACAACCCTGCAAACGCTAGTGTAGCCTCATTGCACCAAAAGCCCAAAGAAAACCCATACTTTCTTCGTTTCTACAAAGAGAATACTCGTAATGTCCTCAGAAGTCGCCTCTCCTAGCAAAGCCGAACAGGAACAATCTGTCCCCGACACCTCGGCACAGACGTTAGAGCACGATGATGAACAAGTATTTGGTTCCTTGAATGCGGATCTAGCTGATGCCATTGCAGATAGTGTCTCTCGACATATTGAACAAGGGGTCAAGTCCTTGCCTCTCATCAAGGATCCTTCCAAGGCTCAAGAGTTGGCGAACCAGATTCAAAAGCCCTACCTCCGCAACATTGACATTATTGAAGCATATAGTCAACGCAACATCTTTACTCTCCGAGCTTTGAAGCCTCGACGTCGAGAAAAGTTCATGCAACGATATCACCCCTCCAGCTTGGAAGAGTCCAATGGAGATTCCGGCAGTACCACAAATGCTTCAAAGCTCGAGGTGCCTCCAAGACCCTCGATTCTTCTATACCCTTCGTCCAAGGACGACATTCCCACATCAGAAGCGGTAGAGAGTGTCCAAAATGAAATTCAAGCCTTGACATTGAGACTAGAACAAGCTAGACAAAAGCGCAATGATCTCTTGGTCAAGTCCAAGTCACTCGAGAAGGCTCGAACCATTTCAGAACAAGCTGTAAAGGCTCTTGACCCCTTGGCTACCGAAAACCCCAAAGACGACGTGCCCAATGCTGTTTCAGAAACCATTTCCAAAGGACAGACACTCAAAGACTTGACTTCACAGGGAGAAGTACTGTTGGAAAAACTAGACAATGGTGGTCTTTCTCAAGACAAGGAAAATGATGACATTGAAAAAGCAGATCCCGCCGAACTTCTGGCCTCGGTCCTACCGGTCAAGAGGCGGGCTCCTTTGTCCATGGAGCAGGCGTATCGTCAAGATCGGAAAGTGGTTCGGACGACCTTGGAAGATCTTTCGGCATTCACCCAGCTACTTCAAGATTCGACGAACAGTAGGTCATAGTAATAATGTTAACTAGAAGGGGTATTCTGTAATAGTTTTTGTTTTGGAGTCAGACAATAGCTAAAAATAATGAGATGAGATGGAGAATCTCTCCGTCGTTTCCTTGTTGGTACTTGTACATTCTCTAATTGGGACATTTTCAGTTCTACTCTATGAAAGACCTGCAACCCCTTGTTCGGACAGAAATAGTGTCATTATGTACCCATTCCAAGAGACGTTTTCTTTCTCACTGGGTCCGATGCTTGGCATTGCGGTTCCAATAATAGAATTCGTTGCGGCTCGAGAAACGCAATACATCTATAATAACGTAGGTAGGTTGTGGCTTTTTCAACATAGGATCTGAAAACTACACATTTTCCAAAACTCTTGCAAGTTAGATTCACTGGGTTCATCAGGACCAACAAGTAGGGAAGATTCTAGAATTCAGAAAAAGAGGTATAGGAATCTTTTTATTTCGGAAGTAACTCTCTAGTTAGTTCCGGAATAGTGGGCCTGCACTGATTGAGCGATTGCGTCACACTGATCAAATAGAACTAGCATAACCAAAGGTGGATTTCCACGGCAACTTAGGATGCGTTCAAATTCTTGTACCATACAACTTTTTTGGCTACATTGCATATTATTATAATGGATTCAAACCAGCGGATTTTCATCCAACATGTATTCAGGAATTATTTCTTTTGGACACAATTAAAGCTCACCGGCAGTACGTCCAGTCAAGTCACCAATATCCTTGTGGGTATCGTCCCACAAAGTGTGGAAGGTTCCCTCCCTGTCGGTACGTTGGTATGTGTGTCCACCGAAGAAATCACGTTGTCCCTGTACCAAGTTGGCTGGAAGGCGAGATCGGCGGTATTGATCAAAGTAGCTCAAGGAAGCACTCATGGCGGGCAAAGCAACTCCGTTGGCAATTCCCAAGGTGACAATGCGGCGCCAGGCCATTTGGCGGGAGTTCAAGTCGGCAGCAAATCCTGGGTCCACGATCAAGTTGGCCAAGTTGGAATCACGGGCAACAGCATCTTGGATACCCTTGAGCAATTGAGCACGGATAATGCATCCACCACGCCACATGCGAGCGCACAAAGCCAAATCGACGTTCCACTCGTTCTTCTCGGAAGCGGCCTTGATAATGCCCAAACCTTGAGCATATGAAGCAATCTTGGAGCAGTACAAAGCAGCCTCCAAATCCTTGATAATTTGGTTCTTGTCAACAACAGGAGTGACAGAGGGTCCCTCCAAAATAGCCTCAGCGGCGATACGCTCCTCCTTGCGTCCAGACATGTACCGAGCGTCCAAGGCCGACGCAATTGTTGGAGCAGCGACAGATTGTTCTGCCGCCTCTTGTACGGTCCAACGACCGGTTCCCTTCATTCCAGTCTTATCCAAAATGTAGTCAACGACATATCCATCTTGGCCTTGGTCGTCCTTCTTCTTTAGGATTTTGGCCGTGATTTCAATCAAATAGGATTGGAGGATTCCCTTGTTCCACTCCTCAAAGAGGTCACCCATTTCTTGGTTAGACATACCGCAAACATTCTAAAAATATACAACAATGTTAGAAAACATCAAAAATAGAGCGTGATGGAAAGAATGTAGCCGTCAACTTACCTTGAGGACGTCGTAAACCTCTCCAATCAATTGCATGTCTCCGTATTCAATTCCATTGTGGACCATCTTGACGTAGTTTCCAGCTCCGATGGGTCCGCAGTATCCAGTGCAGGCTTCGTCTCCAACTTGAGCGGCACACTTGGTGATGATGGGCTCAATGAGGTCATAGGCCTCCTTGGGACCTCCAGGCATGAGTGATGGACCGTTGCGGGCACCTTCCTCTCCACCGGAAATTCCCATACCGACGAACATAATTTGCTTGTCTGCCAATTCTTGGGCACGGCGAATACTGTTGGGGTACCACTCGTTTCCTCCATCAATAATGACATCTCCAGGCTCCATGTATTGGGACAAGGTAGCAATGGTGGAGTCGACGGGCTTTCCGGCCTGAACGAGAATCACAATCTTGCGGGGCTTGGAAAGCTTGGAGACGAAATCCTCAGGTCCAGTGGATCCAACAATGGGCAAGTCTCCCTCAGCCTTGGCTCGGGCAACGGTGGTGGTAATCTTCTCAGGAGATCGGTTGCAGACAGCAACCTTGAATCCGTGTTGGGCCATGTTCAAGGCAAAGTTTTGGCCCATCACGGCCAATCCGTACAATCCAATATCGCAAGACATTATATCTGAATTTCTGTTTGTAGTATTATTATTATTTGTGCTGAAAGAAAGACAAGCAAGGCGAGTTAGACTTGAGATTCTCGTCTGTCGTTGCGGCTGAACCACACTTCGAATCACCCTCCTGGGAATCTGCATTCGCACTCCCCACATGGAAGCAGGTAGTAGTGTGAATAGTGCAATACTACTTCTCATGTGGTTTCAAGGAGTAGTGGGTGCAGTAGTAGCCAAGAAGTTGCCAACAATTTTCTCATATAGATTCCATTCGAAACCTTTTTTTGTCCCGTCACACACTCACCGTCAAGATGATTTTTTATGTCATGAAGTGAGCTCGTCAAGAGGGTTCGGATGGTTGGGAACCGAATCGAAATCTTCCGGATGGCCCCAAAAAGCCTCGGGCAGCAGGCCCACACACCTTGGATGGATTGTCCGCCCGTTTGCCCTGGGTATCTTCCAGTCATTCTCCGCCGGTACTTTGCACGTAGTTCGCAACAACAACGGCCTTGACGACCAATAGTTTTCGCGGGAAATCGGAGGGACCCATCGTACTTCCGTCGTCCGGAGGTGTGGGACGGCCCTCCAAAACCAAGCTTGGGAAGAGTTCAGAGGAGGCCTCACGATGGAAAAAGAATTCGTCTAGTACGCCACGACTCTACCCTTTGTGCGACTTCCCATCGGTAGCTATTGTTGGACTATGGATACTGTAGGGGCAGTATTTTGGAATACAACAATATATGGTAGCCTTTTACCAGAAGAGAGAATGCAATAAATTACTTTAGCGTATCGATTGGACAGAATTAGTTGCAAGTTGTTGGTACTCGTACGTGCCGAGCCATTCCGATGAGTTCCAAATGCTGAAAGGGACCAAAATGACATGCCATGATAGTGATCTTGTGATCTTTCCCACACAATGCAATGATGAATCAAACCCGATCTTGCCAAAAAGAAGCAATACTTCTACAAAACCGACGGGTCATAGGTTTCAACTGGACCATTGTAGACGTCCTTTCGATTCTTCAAGTGAATAACATGAGATACCGAAGGCAACAGTTCTTCGAGATGATGTGTGATGTACACAAGTCCCATATCGGTAGCCCTGCAAACCCTTTCTACAAGGGCAAGGACACGTTGCCGGTAGATACCGTCAAGTCCTTGGCAAGGTTCATCCAACACCAGCAAATCAGGCTTGGAAGCAAGAGCACAGGCAATCAAGACCAATTTTTGCTTTCCTTGCGACAAATTGCGGAATGGCTTGTCGACAACAGTATCAATGTCCAACCATTCGGCAAATTCCATGGCAGTCTCGGTGTCAGCGCCATCGGCATGCAACACATCAAATACGGTACCTTCAGCTTCCGCCATTTCCATGTGACGTTCGGTCGAGACCCAACGCACACGGCCATGAATACTTAGGTTCGGATCATCGTCTGGCCTGGCCAACAACCGACTGAGGGTACTCTTTCCGGCACCGTTGCCGCCTCCAACCAGCCACCTCTGCCCGGGGGCAATGGTCCACGTCAAGTCATGTAACAAGGTAGCCTCACCACGTTGAATTGTGAGATTGTTGGTTTCGACCAAAGGTCCATTCTCGCTACTGGACTTGTCGCCCCATACTTCGGCAATCTCTTCTGTGGTTGGGAGGGTATCATCCTCCCAATCCAAGGTGGTACAATTTCCAGCATTCACGCCGAGGGCCTCTTCGAGAACTTCCAATCCGGTTCGTCCCTCACGATCTACGGTTGCCAGAGTTCCATCAGGTTGAAAGTAACTAATCGTCTGAATGGAATCCACAATTTCTTCAGGACGGTGAGTGAGCAACAACACTTGCGTATGCGCCGTCGCCGAACTTTGAACGCCCTGCACCAAAATGTCTTGGGTGAATCCAATAATTGTCTTTTGTACAAGATCCTTGAGTACATGACGGGAGGCAACATCCAATCCATCAAAGGCATTGTCAAGTACCAACAATTTAGGACGTGTCGACAAAGCCCGAATGATCATAACCTTGCGAATTTCTCCTGTCGACAACGTATCAACCGTTCGTTCCAACAGACTATAGAGACCAAAACGAACAATAAGAAACTGGGCAGCCTTGTTGAGATTTCCTCCTTGACTGATCGCTCTGTAGGTAGTAATATGTTCCGACTTTCTTTTTTCTTGCAAAAGTTGTTTGTGCGAATCAAAACTGACGTGAGCGACTGCGTTGGACATCCAACCCGTCGCGGGGACGAGGTGTTGCCCTTCCTTGAGATAATCACTAGAACCTCGTGACACTATGGTCTGACCAATCAATGACTTTCCTGTATCATTGCGACCCAACAGTGCGTGTCCACCGTAGGTGGGCTTGGCAATCGTCAGGTTGATAGGTGGGGTAACGGCAGGTTGGGATGGATATCCAAGACGAGCATCCACCAATTGCAACAAAGCTTCGGGAGCCGGGGACTCTTCGACAGCTCCACTACTACTGAGAGACCTGGTAGCTGTGACGCAGCCCCATGTTTGTGTGAGTGTTGGGTTATAACACCGCGGAATGGATCGATATTGTGACCTCAGAGTTAGCATCATCGTCATGGAGCGAATTTGCTTCCTCAACTTTTTGTGAGGTTGGCACATCGGCTGACGTCAACCAAGAAACAGAAAGAATACGAGGTTTTTATTCCACGTGGATTAATATGATTGGATAAATGGCCTTCCATGATCCCGTTGGCCGATCCCGTACGTCCTCCAACACGATGACGACAACTTCCAGAACAACCTGCTACCACCGTACAACAGTGCTGTAGCATTGCAGACATTCTCCTTGTTGGACAAACGAGGTTTGGAGATTTGATAGTACTACAACTGGCTATGAAAGCATCATTACTTTCAGAATGCAAGGAACAAACAGTATAACGAGAATACTCTTTCTTTGCCTTTTCTTTTGCAATGGAACCTCATTCACAGGCCATGTGTTGAAGGTCTTGATGCCTCTCTCCAACAGGGCAGTCAATGTTTGGAATCAGGCGGCCCAAAGCTCCACTTCAACAACTCTTCATGGAATCCCAAAGATGTTTCGCTGGCTAACAGATGAATATCCTCATATTCTAAACCGAAACTTGGATGGCTTTCGCAAAGGAACCAAAGTCGACAACCTCTATCTGGATATGAATGGGATCATTCATCCGTGTACCCACAACAATGAAGACAAAAAGGTCGTATATCTCGACGAGAAAGCCATGTTTCGAAAGATTTTTACCTATGTTGACAATATGTACAAAATGGTTCAACCTAAAAAGGTCCTCTACCTCGCAGTGGATGGCGTCGCACCACGGGCCAAGATGAACCAACAACGTTCCAGGCGCTTCCGAGCAGCCAAGGAAGCGGAATTCCTGGCAATGTATCAAGCAGCTCAACAAGACGATGCGTCGCTGCTACTGAATATGACCGATAAAACAAAATTCGATTCTAATTGCATCACACCGGGAACTGACTTTATGGCAAAGTTGTCTGAAGTGATGCAGAAATGGGTGGATCACAAAATGGAAACGGACCCCTTCTGGAAAAAAGGCGCTCGAGTTATTCTGAGTGGTCCAGATGTACCTGGCGAAGGAGAACATAAAATTATGGACTTTATACGGGAAGAGCGTCGGAAGTATCAAGCAGGGGAAGAAACGCATCTGTACGGTCCAGGTTGGGCTCACATGCTTTACGGGTTGGATGCGGATCTCATCATGTTGGGTCTGGTCACACATGAGAAGAATTTTATGTTGTTGCGAGAAAAGATGTCTGTGGTCCATCCTCCCAACAACGGCAAGAAGAAAGACCTGCTCAAATACACATCGAATGACTTTGAAATCATGGAACTCTCTACACTCCGCAAGGTGATCGGGCTACAGTTCAGGGATATACAATCCCGTGTTCCACGTTTCTCCCTGAACCGAGTGGTTGATGATTTTGTGTTCATGTGCATGCTTGTCGGAAACGATTTTTTACCACACTGTCCCCACCTCTCCATCGATTCTGGGGGTATCTCGTTCATGCTGAAAAGGTACATGAAGCTCGTTACCCAATGGGGTGGCTTTTTGACAGATAAAGAAAAGATTCACCCACAACGCTTTGAAGAGTTACTGTATCACCTCGCTTCCTTCGAGGAAAAGTTCTTTCAAATTCGAGCCAAAAAAGAAAAGGAACCTGGTTGGTCCCTCCCTGCCAAGAGTGAACGAGCCGAGGGAGATTTCTATGGCAAACACTTCACGGGTACGCCAACACCCAAGGCAGCCACACTCGCCAACAAGAAAGGGTCCACACCGCCACCTTCATACCTAGACTCCGAGGAAGAATGCAAAAAGCAATGGAACGCGGTGGTGTCCGATGGTCCTCAAACAACAAACATGCGCTTTATTTACAAACATCCCGAAAGCAAGGCACGGTCATATCGGGACTTTTACTATGAATCCAAACTTGGCTGGAACGTGGAGGACCGTGATCACACCCTGTTTCAACGCCGAAAACATGTCAGGGATTACCTCGAGGGTTTGCATTGGGTGTTGAATTACTACCACAACGGATGTGCATCTTGGGATTGGTATTTCCCACATCTGTACAGTCCGCTTGCCACAGATATGGTGAATTTGCATGAATTTTATGGTCCTTCCAAAGGGAAACAAAAAGATGGAGGATTCAAGTCTTTCTCCTTTTCGCTTGGTGAACCCTTTCCGAGCCTCGCACAGCTTCTATCCGTTTTGCCACCACAAAGCTCCAACCTCCTTCCAAAGGCTCTGTCAGAACTTATGGTACGTGAATCGTCTCCTCTTAGCCCATTTTATCCTTCCGAGTTTCGCTACGACCCCAACGGAAAAGTGCGAAGCTGGGAGAGTGTTGTTATTCTCCCTTTCATCGACGCAAAGATGCTATTGGACGCCGTTCAGTTTATTTTAGAAGAAGACAAACGGAGAGGGGACATCCTCACAGATGCAGAGCGACACCGCAATCGTGTTGGAGGGGTTCGTGTCGTCTCACCCCAGAACGCTGCTGACAACCGATGTGTGTATGAGAACAAGCGTAGAAGGAAAACAAGCTAGCTACTTTTCCAGATAGTCAAACATTTTGATTTGCTTCTATGTATTTCTTGTGTATAAAGGATGTCCATCCTTTTTTTTGCGCATAATTTGGTTCATGTAGTGTTCATATGGTTAATCGACCGGTTGCAAAGAGTTGGCAAAGGTACAATTTGTGAGTTTCTGGGTGTTTGAAAGTCCCTATCCCAAACTCTCGAAATTCTGGACTCAAGCAAATCCGCCTCTCTCGTCGGCATTCCTTATTGATAATCATTTGGTGGTGGATCTGTCGAATCGACGGACCCACAACAATATTTATGGCATCAAATGGTTGATCGCTTCGAGATGGCACATCCATACCATTGGCGACTTGTTCGGCAATATCTCTGGCTTTGTCATCCAGTTGAATGTTCCTCACGAGTGGAATAAGTCCATTCTTGACACGTTCTCGGTTGACTAGAACATGGTTGCTTGAGAAGTACCAGGTTTGATGTCTCTTGGTAGCAAGGGTCTGAGATTCTTTCTCTTGAAGGGATGATTGCGGGGTATCCTCAAGGTCCAGCAGGGAGCGGTGCTTTCGAGAAAGTGGTTGAGTATTTGGATCCCTTTCTCTCAATGTGTTGTTCGGATGTCGAGGCAACGGTCGCAATTTCTGGAAGAGTCGTCTGGTAGGCTTCTGTACACATTGGTTCTCGTCATCGTCATCTGTTCCAGAACTACTCCAGCTTCCAGTTGGAACCGGAAGTGCTGTGAACAAGTTTCGGAGTGACGCCCTGGACTGGGCTGGTAGTTTATTCTTGAGAGTCCATTGAGTAGGGCTTCGTCTCCCCGAGAGCAAAGAGCATTCATCGGGGACGTTCACGTTAGACAAGAAAGGAACCATCGTAATACACTCTCTCTGGTGTATGATGTGCATGAACAGACTGGTTTGATTGATTGTGACCAGTGCCTCATGGGAACATCATCTGAGCTCAAAGTAGTAGTCGTTGACCGTCAGAAGACCCGTATTCGCACTTCACATGAAAGATTCACCAACGTCGAAAATACTCTCGTCAGTTGGTTCTTGGTGACAGCCACTCCACATCTTTGTGTGGTTCATGGGTTCAGAATATTCTCTGCGCGGTGCCGCCAAACACTGAATGCTTGCTGAGCATACGTAGGGTTACCGGAGATCACGCGGGTCGGCTCAACGGCCATTATGGTATTGTTTGTTGAGTGACCCACGAACGCTCTTTAGTACTAGTAGTAGCTACTACTAACTACCGGTGCCCCTGTGGAATGAAAGAAACTCCGACACCGAAAAGTTCATCCGCCGTCGTCTACTCCTCCTCCCTAGAGTAGTTGTGATGGGAGTGGACTACAACAAGATTAAATAGAGTCCAATGCTGTATCAGAATTTCACTTGTTCTGCTCTGTAGTTTGTTCTGTTACAGGTTTCTGAAGGAGGTGCCTACTCTATTAGGAACTAGGAATTTCCTTCCACAAACTTTTGCAAGGATACAATAAATGCGATGTATAGGTTCTAACGAACTACGTAAAACTACGTGGCATGAATTACAGAGAATCATTGCTACAACACCAAATTCTAGAAGCTCTCGGGATAACTCATCTTCATTAACTCTTTGAACCAGCAGAACATTACGGTCGTGCATCCAAGGCGGCCTACGTCAGCGAACTTGAGGTCTCATTTCCAAGAACTCCATACGGGTTTTGCCACGTGGTTCGTGTGGGCTGGTGTTGTGTTGACCACGTGAGTTTGCCCAGAGAACGAAAAGTACGTAGGCAGAGTTTCGTGGCGCAACCCCTGCTGAAAAGCGCAACGTGAACCTCGTCGAACCAAATCTAGACTTCTGAGATAGGGCGAACTCATTACGCGCTCTCTTTCGCAGGCACTTGTGGCAGTGAATCGGGTACCACGAACTCGTGCGAAATATAATAAACCTCTCTTCCGTAGTTCATGTGTGCGTACATCATAGCCGTGAGCTACTCGCTCACTATTTCGACCTCTTGAAGGTGCATTTGCTTTCTGCGTTTTTGCCTGCCGACAACAAATCACATTTTCTACTCGTCACAATACAAACAAGTGAACAAACTTACACAAGTTACTACTTCTTCACTCCCTCCAAAAACTACTTCTACCACAGAAGACACAATTATTACAACCATGGACCCTATCAAAGACTGGCAATCAAGCAACGAGTCGGTTACTACAGCCGTGGTCACAGAATCGGAAGATTCATCCTTGTCGTCGGGCTCTACGACCTGGGACGATGTCGAGTTGGTTCAACCTCATGAAGGCTATAAGAAGGTCCTTGTCACTGGAGGCGCTGGTTTCATCGGAAGTCATGTCGCTGAGAGTTTGCTTGAACGAGGTGACGATGTTGTCGTCATTGACGAGGTCAATGACTACTACGACGTCTCTATCAAGGAAAGCAACCTTCGCTTGCTAAAAGAAAACTTTGGAAGTGACAGAGTCAAGATCTATCGAGGAGACATCTGCGATGAAACCTTGATGAGACAGATCTTTGAGACTGAACAGCCGAAGTGGGTTTGCCATATGGCAGCCCGAGCTGGCGTCCGACCATCCATTAACGACCCCTTTGTCTACATCCACTCCAACATTAAGGCCACAACCTTGCTTCTTGAACTCAGCCATCAGTTCGGGGTTCAAAATTTCGTCTTTGCTTCCTCATCTTCTGTGTACGGAGGCTCCAAGGAAACCTTCTTTTCGGAAGACCAAGCCGTCGACCACCCTGTCTCTCCTTATGCCGCAACAAAGAAGGCTTGCGAGTTGATGGGATACACTTACCACAACTTGTATAAGCTGAATGTGACTGGTCTGCGATTCTTCACAGTCTATGGACCTCGAGGAAGACCCGACATGGCTCCCTTCAAGTTTATTGACCGCGTCAGTCGCGGCCTTGAAATCCAACAGTTTGGAGATGGCTCATCAAGTCGAGACTACACATACATCACCGACATTGTGGACGGTGTTATCCGTGCTATCGACCGCCCCTACCCTTACCAAGTCTTTAACTTGGGCAAGGGATCGGGAACTTCACTGAAGGAATTCATCCGGTTGGTCGAGAAGCACACTGGGAAGAAGGCAAACAAGAAGGTTCTGCCTGACCAACCTGGTGACGTCCCATACACATGTGCTGATGTCAGCAAGGCTGAGCGTCTACTTGGATACAGATCAGAGGTCAGCTTTGAAGACGGAATCCAAAAAACTGCAGAATGGTACCGGGATACATACCCAGACTTGGTTGTTGAAGAGTTACCGATGGAGCCAGCTGTTGTCGTCGGGTCAGAGCTCTCGGCGCTGCCGTGCGGAGCCATATAATCCGCTCAACATTGCCTCCCTTCTTTCCCTTCCCGGTATAACTTGTATTCCTAGAGAAAATAAATTGTAAACCATGAGTTTGGTTTCAAATGATACCACTGTAATAGGGCAGATTCATAGTTATTCTATTGGAATGAGAGGGCTATTCTCCCAATAGTGCATCAAAGAACTAGACAACGGGAGGCAGAACAGTTTCCGCAAAGTTTTTGTGCACAGTAGAACGCAAACCTCGCAAAATAGTGTGTTCATCCACTAGCAGTGTTACTTTCGGCCATGCCCCGCCACCTCCTTGAGCTCCTCGATAGAAATTCATGCTACTTTTTGTCGTCGCAAGTCGAATCAAGTTGTTCTGGAACATGGGTGAGATAAGCATACCGAAGAGCAAACGCAAAAAACAAAACACGCGATGACTAACCTCTGCAAGGGACGACAACAGATGCAACGTCTCAGAGAAACTTGGAGCTGGTGAATACAATTTGTGACCCGAAGAACCCACAAGTGCTTCCATCTTTCGCATCAATTCTTCAACCTCAAAACCTCCAACTTCTCTCCCTGTGGTTCGACACAAGGATGCCAGTGATACCAACAGTAGGGACTGAAACGCCGACGAAAAGGATATTGCATGAAGCAATGTCGTCTCAAAAGATTGTCTGCTAGCTTTTTGAACATCTGAGATGCGAACCACAGGATGAACAACGTTTCCGGTGTTTGCATTCTCTTTTTCGTCTTCATGTCTTTGAAGAACCATTTCAGCGGCAGCTCTACAAATCGTGAAGGCCTTGCGAATGTCGCCACTCATTGCTGCAGTTTTCTTTGCGGCAAACTTCATCGCGTCAGAGTCAAAAACGTTGTAACCCTGCCAAACAATGTCATCAGAAAAGGCACCGCAAAACAACCATAAAATGCAACTCGAACGGTGCAAACGTACCTGTGAAACTTCTTGTACCTTAGCCTCCAAAATTGACTTTGCATCATCGACGTTATAGGCCTTGAAGGCTATCATTGCTGCATCCATTCGAGATTGAAGCCGAGGCATCAATTGCTCTGCCAGATTCAGAGTGTTGGATATTCCCACAACCACCAGTCTGGGTCTTCCTCCAACAGACAATGCTCTTCTTGGCCAATTGAAGAAGTCATACAAAACAGAATTCTTTTCAGTGACCAAGTAGTCGATTTCATCTAGCAACAGGACTGTGACCGGCTTTTCTTTCTGACCTTCTGATTCTGGACTAGTCAATGAATCTTCCAAGGCTTTTCGAGCCTTCTCATATGATCCAGTATGACCATAGCCAGTGAGTTCCTCCAGAAAGCGCACGTACGCCTCGTAAGGGTTGCGCATCTCCATTGCGTTCAAAGAAATAAAGTTGAACGGTGGGACATCACCCTCCTTTTGTTCATTCCGTAAGCGAACTATTGCGGCTCGTACACAAGCAGTCTTGCCTCCCCCTGGGGGTCCAGCCAGAAAGAATGATGACCGCACTTGACCAGGACCATCGTCTCCTTTCAGGGCCGCTCGGAAAAGGGACAACAATCGTGACATCTCAGCCTCTCTGCCGACCAGAGAATCACCACGTTCATACACCCCGGTCGACGCTTCTTTCAGATTCAAGTTGGCGATGACATCCCTAAATGCCTGTTTCCACCTTTGAGGGTCTGCTTCTTTGCATTGGGCATCTGCTTTGCCTGGCCCTCCAGTATTTGCATCACCTTTGTTGAAAACTTGACACTCTTTGGAATATAATCTGGCACGTTTGACGCGTCCGCTGAGTTCTCCACAGGGAACGAACGTGTTTCGCTTCGTTGACCAAAACCTTTGGCATAAAAACTTGTGCACATGAATGTCGCCCTCCAATGGCACTGACGACGGGCTACTGGCAGTATCCACGAGACCAGCAGGAGCCAGTAGCTCGTCAACATTATCCAAGACAAATACATCGTCAGTCTCAAAGACCTCGTGAGGGGCAACGCCAACAGATTTGGAAACCGCAAGAGCGATGTCATCAACGTTGTAGAACCAACGAATTTCAAGACGGACATGAGACAAGCCTTGACCTCTCGTTGCATTTTCTAGAGAATCTGTACTTTCAAATTGTTCCCACATGGTCACAATTTCGGCAACTGGAAAGGGGTGAGAAACACCAAACTAGAGCACTTTGTGGCCACACCGACCCAAAAGGAACTCACCCGCCCAATTGCACTTAAAGGGGTACCTTTGAGGGCCATCACAACGCACAATGACGACATCTCCTTCCTTAACTTCCCAACAACGTGCGATCTTTGAATGGTGATTCAAGCAGAAATATTGGGTACCAGGACTCGTCTGCATTGTGGAAAAGTAACGTCGTAGTCTTGAGCGGTCTACAGCGGTGATATCTCCATGGAACGGAATTGCTTCTTCTCTAGCCTTTCCTTTAGGTGTATTGCGTCGCATGTGTGCCTGTTTCATGTAGCTTCGAACCTTGTCCATATCTTGGTCAGAATAAATGCGTGAGTGTGCGAGAAAGGTATCTATATCGTTGGTAACCGATTCGGCGGCAATCATTGTTGCATATGGGAGGTTTGCTGGGATTGAATTCCAATCAAACCTGCTCGCACGACCACGTGGGACGAGAACGATAGGTCCGAGCACCCCTGACACGCCGACAACATCGCGTTCCACAGTACTTGGTATCTCAACGGAAGCCAGTTCATTTCGAGGACAATGCAAAGTCAAGTATGCGATTTCGCATTGAAGTGCTTCTTCTTCATCCTTCGAGAAAATGGACAAAACTTGACATGGACGCCAAGGGCAGGAAAAGGGATGGTGTGTGGTGGACAAGTTTCCTTCTGTATCACTGCTTTTCATCGCCACGAACTGGCCAATTTCAACAGCAAAGTCATTCTTCCTATCTTCATGGTGGTAAAAAGCCGGTGGCAGTGCCACTTGGCTCCAATCAATCGATACTTTCGCACGTTTGAACAACTTTGGAGAGGAATTGGACTCAAAGAGTACCTCATGGTCTTGCAAAGCATGCGATGGTGATTGCCCAATAGTCAAGTGGTCAACATCCATACTTTCAGTTTGAGAAACTGGCTTTGCCATGGCGGGGACATTGTCAATCCAAGAGCGCAACTTCGAAACCGCGCTCCCGCGTTCCAAGAAACGACTCATCCAAATGCTTGGAGAGAGGCTGGTACAATGAATCAACTGGAACTGCTTGACGTTGAAATGATACAAAAATTCACATCGACAAGATGCAGCAACTGCCTCAGATTTGATTCCACCTTCAAGGATTTTCCCATCTTGGCGGTGCTTTCCCAGGAAAATGGAAGACAACCCAAGAATACGCGAAGCTTCCATTTCCTCTAATATTTCATCAGATTCGTACACTTCTTCCAATTCCTTGTCGCGACTGATTGGAGCAAATTCTTGAGCTGCCGAGGGAAGATCTGAAAGACGTAGTAGCTTTCGGATTTCAACACGTGTAGGGTTCTTAGTTTTCCTTCTCTGGGTAGTGTATGCGGCAGTTACCTGTCCAAATGACCATGGTACATGAAATGGAAACCAAGGGTTCCTACCATCCCCGGACAAGAAACGATCCGATCGCAATCCAGCGTTCTCGTCAAAGTAGCAGACAACATCACCTACGTGCACTGTGAAGGCTGAAGACTTGATCCTCGGAGGAGGGGACACCATATATCGAAGTGGAACCTCTACAAACAGCGTAGCCGAGAGTTCGTATGACGTGTCTTTTGATGATCGTGAAGTGACAACTCGCCCAAGTGACACCTTTGTTTCAGTTGGATTGAAAGAAGAGGTAGAGTTCAAAACCATGCTAATAGCCTCGGCAGCGGGAGGGCTATATGTTTCAAACAAATTCTGGTCTGGGTCTGGGAGTCTTTTCTTTGCTGCAACAGTGTACACTCGTGCAAGCTTCGTAATCCATGACTTGTTCTTACGATTTCGTGGATCCAGCTGCAAGCCTCTCATGAAGGGTTTAGGGCAAGTAGATAAAGCCGAATCGTATCCTGACCAGTCCATTGAGATATCCAAGTCTTCATCCAGGCAAATATGAGAACAAAATCTCGGGATGATCGGAAGGCCATGATCACTACCATGCTTAATGGTAAACACAGCCTGCTGCGAGGATGTCAACAGAATGCGACCTGGCAGACAGCTGTCAACATCAACTTCGTCATATATTTCTGTCTCAAAAACGATATGAGGCTGGTTCAAGTCGTTTACCCCTGGTTTGAGGTGCTTTAGAAGTTCAGTATAGTATTGGAACCATCTCACTTGCATCTTCCATTCATTCCTGCTATTCAAGTATATTGATACAATCTGAGCAGCAGACCAATTTGTGGAGAAAGGGTACGAATGTTTACTTCTCCCGGATCGTTTCCCCTCTGTTTCACATCGAATTGGCACCACATATCCGACGTGAACAGTCCACGTGGTCTGTCGAGGCACAAAGGGTTTTCCAAGCGCGCCTTCGTCAATTTGGATTTCCACACCATCAAAAAACTTGTTCCCCCACTGCACAAGCAGCGGCTTGTTCGACAGTGGGTTTACAGAGAGTTCGTCGTCTGATGAGTCGTACACATCTTCACGAGCTGTTATCATTTCCTCATATTTCTTGATCAATGCAGGTGATAGGCCTTTGCACTGGAGAGCCCTTTGGAAAGGAGCAGAGAGTGCACGGGATGTTGGGTCAAAGTCTGACCAGTCTTTCTTCACAGTGTATACTTGTCGTTTTTCGTCGAATACGTGCTGGCAACACAAGACGAGATCTGTCTTATCTGAGGCCAAGTCATTCTGCCGCAAATGGACTGGGTCAGAAGTTATTTTCACTCGAGTGGGCAAGATCGAGGCAATTGAAAGCGATTCCAACGAGGCAGTTTCCACAAGCCCGAATTCTGGATGTACCTTTCGTCGCTTTAAGTGCTGTCTTTGTTTAGTGTTTGCTTCATTGTATCTCTGAAACAAACGTGCTAGTACTCTCCACTCTCCAAACTTCGATACGCAGTACATTGCTACCACTTGCATGACCTTCACATCCTCTGGCAGACTAGCCAATACGACATCACCAAGCAAGACTTGCCGAGTGTAGTTTCCAATTGATAGCGTGATGGTTTCGTAGAATTTACAATGCTGACGATCACGATTTCCAGTGTAAATAGCAGCTTCAGGAGCCGTGATTTTCCAAGAAACTGGTTCGAGTTCCAGATGGGGCAGCGAAGGAAACGGACGTGTCTGGGATCTTTTATTATTGGTTGCGGTACATCGCAACCAATCAGTTTTTCTACCTTTTTCTCCTCTTGATTTCTGTACTGTTTTCGAGCTTGGCTTTCCGTGGTTTCCACCTTCTGGCTCGTACTTGGAGCCGGGTTCTGTAATGCGAACTTTCTTGGATAGGGTAGCCCTCGAGGCGACTGAACTCGATTGTGAGGTGTACTCCTGCTTGCGTTTGTTGCCACTAGCTGACATGTGGGTATAATCTGATTCTTCTTGTTGCTTCCTTTCTCGAAGTAATTGTAGATTGCGGAAATGCAAGTATGCATCAAACTTGCTTGAGCTTGAGTCTTCAAATGTACCCTGGATGAGTGCGTGTCCAAGATCAGAGTTGTTGAGTGTTGGGAGCCAACGACTCCATGATTCTTGAAGGGGTTGAGGAACTGATTTTGGGTTGATGTTTTTTGTGAAGGAGGAGTGATTCAGTTTGGGCCAATGATTAAGGGATGCATCTGGCTGGAATGTTGAGTCGGAGTCGATCCAATATCGACAGCACATTCGTAGTTGATAGCGTTCGTGTGGGTCGCAAAGGACACCCTCCCGGAAGTCATCGTCGCCAAGCATATCAACTTTCAGTGGCAAAATATTCAGAGGATGAACCATTCCAAACTGGAAAGTGCGTGCTAGTACGCATGGTCTCCTGCATTTTTCGGTAACTCGTTGGAAAGGGCGATACACCTGTGATACTTTGGAAGAACAAGGCAGGTCCAGAAGCTTTTCGATCCATTCCACATGACATTCGTAGGTACTCTTTGAAGGGTCTTCAATATCCACCACATGTGTCAATGCTAATATCAAGGCAACTTTCCAGTGACGTGAAGGCTTCTTGAGATGATTAGGTTCCCAGTCGTCAATTTCTTGTAGCGAAATCAAATGGGACTCATTATGCGTTGTCGAAACGGCAACAACATCCCCGACGTGCAGCCGCCAATTGTCCCATTCAGTATTGTGTCGTCGGACTCGAAACCTTGAATAGTAGTCACGTCGAACTTGTCTGTTCTGTTTGTTAGTATCAACTGGTGCTCTGTATACTAGGCTGGATATCCGCTCTATGCTTCCGGTGGTTTTGCTGGTCATGGTCGTGGCCAGTAGTGCTCAATGCTCAATGGTCAGGACGGGGATAGATGTCGCCGACTGACTCGATTTTTGTCATTGGCGCCAAAAAGTTTGGCGCGAAAGTTGTGAAGTCGAACTATTCGTACTGTAGAAGTCCCAGCAGGGGCAGAAAGCAAACTCCTCATACTTATTCAGTGGAGTTTCCCAAGCGTTGTGTGGTGATTGGTGACGGTGACTCATACTATGCTATGGCCACTGGTACGACACGAGGTCACTCCAGTTGCGTTCTTGTTTTTAGTCTAGTTTTATGTACTATACAATTCTAATGCAGCCCTTCGTTACACCAGCAGCTCCCTACTTCTTCTTTTGTTGGTTAGAGGAATACCGCAATCGTCGATCTGCTGATTCCTCGATTCCCAAAGCAACCAAGCCCGATGCCCAGTACTTTCTCCCACCTCCAAAAGCTGATTTTCGGGTATTCTTCGACTCCCCATTCTCACTTAGTCTTATTCGGATGATATCTTCTCGTATGGCCCGTGGAATCTCGGTACATTCTTTAGCAAGGTGACAGTTGGCCATGTTTTGAGCCGTCTGATAGGTAGAGAGCATAGTGGAAGGAAAGTACACAGATCCACGGGTGCGCTTCTTGTTTGATTGCTTTCCACAATGAACACACCTGATTCCCACCTGTCCCAGGACAATTGGCCGATTCCGACCCTGAGCACTACCGCTGGTATCCTCCTCTGTTGCCTCAAAAATCTCAATCTGCTTTCTTACCAAACATTGGTACGGTGAAATGGCATCGTTGTCACTCTGCATGTACAATACACGGGGAGGTCGTCTGGTTGATCTTAGATCATTCAGTTGTCTCCGAGTGCCTTTTTCACCACCCTGGCTCACCGCCATGGTTGTTCCGCCAGAGGTATTGTTTGAAGAAGAAGCAAGAGCGTTGGAAAGAATATCGAAAGGTGGGTTTGAGATTGCTCTGTCACCAGCAAAGTTGACAGTGTGGGAGAGATTAAGGGGGCTTGTGATACTTGTTGGTAGTGGGGCATAGCGGCGGGCCGCAAGACCCAAAGTATCGATTCTCTGGAGCAACTGCATTTGTCGCCGGAGGCTCGCCTCTCTACTTGATAGTATTAGGTGGTCCAGCATCTTCAGTGAGCCCATGACAGAGCTGGTGGAATCTAAAGTCGGTGATCCCAGTGGCTTCTCTGTGGGACCAACACCAGTGCCATTGCAAGACCCCATGAACGTCGGAGTAGCGAGTTTGGCTGGTGATTGGTTTGCCAGATGAAGGAGATGTCCACCAAGAAGATTGTTCGTTCCAGGGGATTGGTTCATCGCCAGCTCGTTTAGCAAAGACATTTTGTACAGTCTCATGAGATCTTCACCACCAGGATTTGATCCATCCCAGCACGCAGATCGACCAGCAAGAGACGTCGTTGATACTGTCAGGGCTGGAGGCGAGGTCATTGGCAAAATTGTTGTTCTTGGAGTTGCAGATTCAATTGTTTCTTTTTTTGTGAAAGTTGTTTTGACGTTTGCGGTAGTCTTGGACTTGGTAGGCGACGTTTGCAAATGCAAATCCTCCCCTGACATTACTATTCAAAACTTGTGAGGCAAGAAGAGGTAGCGGATTGAGCTGCTGCACCAAACCAAGAAAGTAAGGAAGCGCTTGGATGCTCGCGACGCTTAATGTGCCTAGAACCAGGAACATTGTTTGGAACCATGCAGAACCTTAACAACTATGGCAAATCCGTGCCATCGTACTTACTGCATTGCCTCCCAAGAACACGGATTGGTTGCCACTTCAATATCGGAACATTGTCTATATGTAGTGATCGCAGCAACCAGACATCTACAGAGATCCTAGAAATTCAGCTGGACTCCATACCATTAATTCAAATTTGTTGAGATGGCAGGTAGAACAAACTTTCCATCAGTGAATGTCTGAACCGGTTGCTGTTCACTATTAATGCTGTCGCAGCTATAATTAAAGTGCAAGTGTTCCACCTCCCTTGATCATCGTTCTCATATTTCACAGTACTATGGGGACCACGTGCACAACGCCACGAAATTACGGGGACTATAAAAAAAGGTTCCAAGTCGTAGTTTTGCCTGGGGATAATTCAGCGTCGCAATGGGTTCGGAATGAAATAGACAAGAGAACAGCAGAATCAGAAAACAAGGTACCGTAATTTGCACAATTTAAGTTACATTTTTTGTGATTCCAGGTTCCAATATTTTCTTTGTTGGTCTCTGCACAGCATCACAACGACTGGATGACATGGCGACATGCAACTCGGGCATGCTTGTGGCAGTAAAGGGGATCAGAAATGGATCCTTTGGATGTCGTTGTGGATTGCACCCTCAATGTTGTGGTGTCATCATTGATCTCGACACAGTACTTCGTCTGAAGAAGGTAGCATGCCATGTGAAGAAACAAGATAGTAGTAAGCACTTCCTGTTGTTGTTGTTTGTGTTTCTTTGTACCCAACCACCACACTAACAGGTTGATGTTCTTTTTGCTGTTGCAGACAGATACTCCTGGGAGTATATAATTGCAGCCTTTGTTGTGTCGAATGGTATCGACACTTGTCGGGTTGGATACCTACCTGAGGAATATCCTGTTGGAGAAAAGAGGCTTCACGGACGGTTACTGCAAGTGGTTGAAATTTTGGATGAGTCGCCAACGAAACGGAAAAGAGACCTATCGCAGAGCAACCATGGACTATGTCATGCTGTCATCATAGACTGCCTTGACAGAGCAATACCAACAAGACTGATAGACATTGTTGATGAAGAATATAACACTGATTCTAGTGTGGATTTGTAGGTTGCAACTCAGTTTTTCGACCATGATACATAACATGAAATACTAATATAAAAATAAATTTACTACTACTCTGCCACTTNACATTTAGTGTAACTTAAATTGTGCAAATTACGGTATTAGGTTGGCACGTCGATATGTCTGCATTATTCCAAACATCCAACCGGAAGCGCCAACTTCCAACAAGAAGTTAAGCTAGCTAGCTCCGCCTGTCGCATTCGATGAAGGTCTGCCACGATTCAGGGTGGTGGCGACCCGAAGCCACAATTGCCATCACTAAGCCACCACTAATAACCCCATTTGATAACCGTGTTCAAACATTTTTCAAACTGGAAAGCATCGCAATATGGTTCGCTGTTTCTTACAAGCCATGTTTCTCGAAGAAGTGTACTAGAAGCGACGAAACTTCCTTTGCAGCTTGATTGAGTAGGTGAACCGAAGACCGTGGACCGGTCAGTGTAGTCACTTCGCATTGGGGGAGGAGTCTACAAGCAGAATCGAACCGTTGCGTCCCGCACATTTTGCGGGCGTCCAAATTGGCCAGGGCCATCTCACCACTCAAACAGAGTATGGGACATTTCACACGACGAGCCGCCGATTCTAAATCAAATTTTTTCTCGCTTTCAATATTGACCCCGTCTTCGCGGGCGCGTCGGAGGTTAATCATGTGAGACAATTCACTTTGAATACAACGTACTCGTAGTTCAGGTTCCGCATTCTTATGCTTGTTGTGGAGGTCAATCAGAAACGATCCATCTCCATTCAGCGCGAAGGGATCATTGGCTAATGTAACATCACTCAAGTTGCTGTTCTCACCAGTACTGTTACTGGGAGGATGATACAACATATTCACACAAATGCATCCCAAGACGCGTTTGGGGTGGCGGGAAGCCAAAGATACCGCAATGGAAGACCCCAGGGAAACCCCCAGGCACACAAAGTTTTGGATCAGAACCTTTTCGGCGACATGAATCAAAGCATCCGCGATATCATCGATTTTGCAAGGACGCCCGGGATTTTCACTCCAGCCATAACCATACGAATCAATTGCAACAACTCGTCGCCCAGTTTCAGCGAGAAGAGGCAAGATCTCCAAGAATTCATCGGAACTCCGGCCATCAGAATGAAAGCATAGTATTGGCGTTTTGGTTGGATTAGTCCCTTGACAAGAAATATAGGACACAATACCAAGAGGAGTTGGAACGGTTCCTCGAGAGACTGGTTTCCTTTTTGGTTTCATTTCACGTTTTTGTGTATTTGGTGTTTGTGTTACCCGTTGCAAGAGCAGATTGAGAGGTTCTTCCACAAAACTGGCAACAAATAGAATGATCAATAACAGTCTGTCCAACATCGCGTGAATTGTAGGATTGTTCGTTTGCGTCCTGACATGCCGACGCCACAGAAACTCTAGCGTTGTCATTCTCGCAACGGCTGGATCACTGAGTTGGGTGTTAGCCGCAACACTCGGCGGTTCTGATGCCAAATTGGGAGTATTGCTTTCATTTGAATCAAAATGTGGCAGTGTAGGGATGGGCTCCATATCATCCTCTGTGTTCAGACGAAACCGGGCTGGCCCACCACTTTCAATGTCATGGATGTCTGGAATTTCGGATGGGCCTGATGTATTGTAGGACATCGTTCAACAAGCCGAAGTGTACACCGATAATCTTCTTCGATATTGAAAGGAAGAGGTGGTTTTATGAATAGTGCATAGGCCTTGGTATTTGGTGAGAAGAAGAGTTGGGCTCGGAGACAGTCCGTACACCCCGATCAGTTGTGTTGCTGCAGCAGGAGGATGGGCAACCGTTTCACAGCGATAATGTTGTCGAGATAATCAAAGGATTCGAATTAATCAAAAACGCAAAAAAGTTTGTCGTAGATCTTCGAGACACTTCGACTGCATGCACGTCTCTTCTTCGGGGACTCCGACTTGAGCTTACAGAAGATTCCTTCGTTACGATACTATAGCCATATTGAGACAAATCTATTATTACAATGGAAACCTCTTGGTTGTTTCTTCTTCCCATTCTCAGGAGTACAAGTACGTGGCAGATCGGCAAATAGTGTCCTTGTGTCGCCCATGTCTGGACGAATGCATGAACCAGACATTTCCTCGAGTGGTGGTGAACTATTGACATGGCGGGAATGACTTCTCTCGACTGATTGACTGAGCAGGAGATATGGGCAAGGGGGACACCGATCTTTACCAGCATCGAAACCGATCTCGAAAAGTTGTTCCACAATTTTTCGTCTTGTTTCGCTCTTTCATTGACTGATACCACTTGGATCCGAAGTCATCCTCAACTCTCCTGACCCCGAGATGATGCGGGAGATACACTCTCGTATCTGTGGTCCTTGAGAATGTCGACGAGAGATGCTCCAGGGGAAGCACATTCAAATGACTCTGAAAGCCTTTCATCTTCGCTGAGGTTATGGGAACTATTTGACAATGCCGATTCATACTCCACCATCACAGACGATGATTTCCTTGTTGTTTTCCTCTGCTTCTCCTTATGAAAGTCCTCTGAATTATCCTCCTTCAATGAAACCTGATACTCCTCGTATTCCTTGTTTCTATGATCGGCACTTCCACCTGGGTCGTCCTCTTCTGTATCCCCTGACTTGACCTCTGTCTTGACGACCAGATGGTTCTGAAAAGGAGCATTGGGATTCATGTCTCCATCAGTGATGATGGCAATATTTCGCATATGTTGGCTTGTGCCCAGCCCAGCCGTGTGAAGACTCCCCCCACCAGCCAATCTTCTTCCGCTCAGTGAATCACGGGATCGTTTCCCCGCGCGTCTGCTGCTATCCAGCCGCCATGAACTATTTCCTCCACGGAAGCTCCGGCTTCTGTTAAAACCAGTGTCTGTTCCGCTGCGTATGGGAGCCAGCAGTCCTCCTGAGGCCAATGCTTTCAATGAAGAATACACACTCTCATCGGGATAGTCCTCTCTACGTGCCAGGTACTTGGGTCGCACATAGTATATCAGAAGGTTGAAGAACCCCTGCAGAGGCAAGAAGAAATGCTGGCAAACAAACAAAGGAAAGTACTGAGCCTCCCTGGCCGGTTGGATTGCTCCATACGCGTCCAATATCCTGGTGGTGAACGTCCAAGTGTATGACAGCAAATACGATGCCACAAAGAGAAAACCTTGTGTAGCCACTGTTTTCAGTCGATTCTCATAGGATATTTGACTGTCACTCAGTGTTCTGCGTCTTGAACGTGCAAATGTGTGACGAACATGGCAGTACACCAAGAGATTGTTGACTATCAAAGCAACGAAAAATAGGGCGGCCCAAATCCCTGTGAATATCCACGCAATCAGCATTCCAACACAGCTGTCATCAGTATTGCAACCTTTAGGAATTTCTCCGTCAACCCAACAGGCTTGTCCGACCTCTACCTCCCTGTAGTAGTCGAAGATGAGGCCAATGATGGCAGTGCCAACGTTCCACCCTATACTCAAGAAATGAATCCAAGGCTCGAATCTCCTAGCAAAAGTTGATGGGGGTACCCCAAATCGAACAGTGGCAAGGTAATAGAAACTCAGAAAACCATTATACCACCCCGTCGTAAACGACAACTGCACTAGAAAACCCCCAAATGAACACGTTTTGTCGTTCCCCATGGCCCACACTCGCGTCGAGGAACTAGCCGGTAGCAGAAATGGGATTATGGCATACGTTATGGAGAAAACTATGTCGGAAGCACTGAGAGCAACCAACATCCTGTTCAATGGACTCTTTCGCTTGCTTTTTACCATGATCAGGTATATGATCGTGCTCGAGCATATTGCGCTGATACATCCTGATACCAAAGAAAGGGAGTTGAGGATTACTTCCTGGGAATCGGATAAATTGGAAATCTTTGCTGGTGGTAGAGTTGGTTCATTGACCATGATGTTCGATGATACATACTACAACTCTTGTGCCACTCTATTTTGGGAGTCGCTTTGTTGCGGGTATGTGTTTATTGCACCTCCTGTTGTGCAGCTTTCGGAAGAAGGGCACTGACTACCGTATGCAAGCTTTACTCAGATAAGTAAGCAAGTGCATACTAATAGTATTATGTACTTTAATACTAATACATATGTACTATAGGTACCCGATAGAAGTCTTCAAGAATAACAATACTATCACCTCTCAGATGATATGGAGCAGAGAAAATAGCGATTGCAAACGGTGGTCTTGCTTCTTGTGGCAACATGAAGTGGAGAAGTTTCCACAAGTTTCTCATGCGTTACACATCATCTCCTGCATAACAGTTAAAAGCCTCAACATTGATAGTTACCAACATACTACCGGTAATAGTCGCAATCGTACTAAAGTGATCAGGCGACAGATTCTCCTTGCCCAATAGGTAGCAGTTTAGGCCGCACAAGAACAGCTCTTAATAGAAAACGAACGAAACCGTTTCGAAAATAGAGAAAAAGCTTATCAATATTGTAGTAATCGAAAATAACACCTATGGACGCGGAGACCAGGCTCCAGCCCACACTGACAAGATGGATCCAAGGCTCGAATCTTCTACCGAAGGTGGAAGGAGGAACACCGAAATGGACAGTGGCAAGGCAATAGAAACTCAGAAAACCATTGTACCATCCTGTGGAAAATGGCAGCTGCACAAAAAAACCGCCCCATCGGCACGTTCTGTCGTTCCCCATGGCCCATACTCGAGTCGATGTTTCAGCCGGCAGGAGAAACGGGATGACGGCATACGTAATGGAGAAGATTATATCAGAAGCACTGAGGCCGACCAACATCCTGTTCAGCGGACTTCTGCGCTTGCTCTTCATGATCAGGTAGATGAGGGCGTCCGAACATACCACGCTGACACACCCTGATGTCAAGGAAAGAACGTTGACGATTGTTTCCTGAGAATCAGAGAGATTGGAAATTTTTTCAGGCGGTAGTGTAGGCTCATTGGTCAGTATTTGTGTTTCTACTGGCAGCAGCAACGAGGCTGCATCAAGTTTTACATCATCGTCGGTAACTGGTAATACTGCGCAACAAGGAGACCAAGGTACAGTACTACCTAGGTGGGGGTAGCGTAGTTAACTGGGGCCTCGTGTCGCATCATTCCGGCGGCACCAACAAGACTATTCTTATAAATTTTAGTATTATTGTGAACCCAATCTACGAGTACCGGCAGACTCGCTGGATAGTCCTTGACAACCCCCAAAATGCATGCAGGAAAGAATGCTCTTCATCTTTCAACCATGATGGTTCGAGGTAGGGCGAAGAGGAGGAGGGCATCATCTTGTAGCTACTAATACATTAGGTCACAGAACTATAGTATGATTTTTCGTAGCAGTACCGGTGTATGTCTTAGCTCGTGTTGAACTGTGTTAGAAGAGGTTGAAGACCCAATCCTCTGCCACTGGTGACTGGTGAGGCGTGAAAAAAGCATGTTCAAAACTACTAACGTTAGTAGAACAACATAGAGATAAGAACATGCAGTGCCATTCTCACAACGCAGGATACATGCTAATGAAATAAAAATAATGGAGCAACACTGCACTGCCAGTTGGTAGATAGTTAGTGTTAGCAGCTGCAGTAGCCAAAATTATCCACGCTGACATTAGATATTTGATAGTTCTTGTCTTCTCATGCAACTGGTTCCAGAAACTTTGACGAACCCTCCATTCCCTGTACAATGAGATTGTTCATCGAGTTTTCCTTGTAGGACAACACAGTCGGAATGGAAAATTCCTTCAAAGCATCTTTCACGGACATCACTCCCATGGCCGAAGACCTGCGCCCAGAGAATGGCAAGATATCAGGGGATCTGCCACATTGACTGTTCACGTTAATCTTCCCAAAGATGGACGAGAATTTGTCCAAGAGTGTGGTGGCGTTTTCTACCTCCTTATCAGAAAGAAACAGGGACACTTGTTGAGCATAAATACCACCTTTGGCATTGTCGACAACTTTGTCCAATGATTCATAGGTAGCAATGGGAACAACTGGTCCGAATTGCTCTTCGTTGTAAATCATCATGTCTGGAGTTACCGGATATAACACGGCGGGAATCATCAACGTCGATTCAGAACCACCAATGACCTCTCCACCTCCCTCGTTTACAACTCTAGCGCCTTTCGAAACAGCGTCATCGATAAGCTCTTTCATAAAGTCAATTCGTTTCTTTCCGGGCAAAGGAGTGATCTTTGAATAGGAAGCCACCTCACTCTCAGACCAATCTTGCCATGGGAGACCCACTGTGATGGATTCCACACGGTGAGCCATCTGCTCTGCAAACAATTCCCCATGTTCCTTGGGTACGAACAAAAGTTTAAGTGCCGTACAACGTTGACCATTGAAACTCAGCGACCCAACCACCGCTTGATCCAAAGCGTTGGACAACTCTCCTTTTTTGGAAGCACCAAACAAGTCCGGGAAGAAGACCTAGAGTGGCACAGTATTGTCCAGACACGAAGAAATAGTGAGTTCTGACAATTGTAGTAGATCCATTCTTCACAAACATACGGTCCAACATACCGCCATATTCTTAGCTTCCAATTGCAAGAACACTTTGAGTCGGTGTGGGTGTGGATGTTGACGAATAAGGTCATCCGCAGCGTTGGAACCACCAATGAATGCCAACACATCGATGTCACCAGTACTCATCAAAGTTGGCATCGTTTCTCGCCCACGCCCTGACACAAAGTTCATGGTTCCTGGGGGCAACGTTTTGGAAAACGCCTCCACTGGAAATGATTGCAGCGGGAGGTTTAGAAAGCACAGGAGACAATATCAAATCAAACATATCAGATACAGAGTATAACCAACCAGAACTTCACCAAGAATCGAAAACGTACTCGTCAACAAGTGTGCCAAACCTCCGATCGTTGGAATCTTCATGATGGCCACATTTCCCATGAGCAAAGCAGGAATCAAAGTAGCATAGGTCTCGTTCAAGGGGTAGTTCATGGGTCCCAAACATATGGCGATCCCAATAGCAGCACGCCTAACTAGAGCCTTGACAGATCCGATTGTTTGCCATCCGCCGCTGAACTCTGGATCCGTCTGTAATACCTTGATGACACTTTGGCAAAATTCAATGGTCCGGTCGAACTCGGCCTCGGCATCTTTGCGGTTTTTGCCAATTTCCCACATGAGGACATTCACGATGGGTTCTCGTTGTTTCCCCAACTCTTTCAAGAAATTTTCAATTGCTTGGATCCTTTCCCTGAGGGACATTTGAGGCCAAACCCCCATTCCTCCGTTCCAAGCCTTCTTGGCGTCTGCTAATACCTCCAAGGTTTGCGCCTTTGTCATCTGAGGCATTTCACCAATTGTTTCGAGATGAAAGTTCCCACCATTAGCCCCTGCTACACTACTGTCAACTCCACAACATGCCTGGACTGAGGCCAATGCAAACGAGTCCTTTGTCGCATCCGAAACCTGTCCTTGGGCAGTGACTCTTGCTGAAACAAATGGTGCGTCCAAAGCAGAACAACCCCCCGCCGGACAAGTGCCAGCAATTTCAGCAGAACTCCAACCAACAGAAGAAGCCAGTAGAGTGCCTGCAAGGCACAAGCTCGTAAATCTCATGATGGTGGGTACGAATACTGTACTCCCTGGCAATAACATACCGTTAGCAAGCGCCACTGAATAAAAATCGATCCTCCACGAATCTTGGCTTTTAACGGATCCCAGTTGACTGGCTCGATCCAAAATGGACTGTCTTCCAAGATGTTTGCCAGAAAATCCAAGTCACAATACTAGTTTTGTGTTTCTTCTACCTAGTGCTGCATGTCTGCTTCCTGCTAGCTATCTGATGTGTCATAGAAGTAACACGCCTCCCCCTTTCTAGTACTGAAAGTACAAAGTTCTTGGCACCAGCACCGCCGGCACCAGCAGCCCAGCGGCCGTCTGTTGTAGCATTATGTCAGCCTCACTTTGAGACTACTCTACTACAACTAGATCTAGACAATACTGTATCAGGTAGAGAGAATGGAGTAAAAAAGGATACCGCTCCAGCGTTCTCTAGAGTACAATTGATACTACATCGAAATGTACTGAAGTAGCGACAGTATAGAACCTGAGTATTTCATGGGACGGAAGAAAAGGCACCAGTACTGCGGTAGTGACATGCGGCTTCAGGACAATAAATTCACGATCGTAACTAGGTTCCGTCAACGGTCACAGTTCAGACGTAATCCCTATCCGAACAGGAGTTCACACAAGGATTCTTGTCCTCTTCTCAGTATTATGCATAATTGACAACCCTTTGTTGCGATGCGAAATTCCATTCTTCACGATTGAGTAGCAGCAACAATAGGATTAACCGTATGACACTGCCACTAACTTCCAAATGTACAAAATACCTATCGCACTTCAGTACAATGCAAATGCAGCAAGAGCAGGTAGTGGCTTCTTGATGAGTCGTCCTCGTCATGTCGGATAAATTCTATTGCGCATCTAGTCATGCAACAAGGAAAGCTGAATCCCACCAGTATCACATTTATATGCATACCTGACGTGGTGGTTCGTGATTTTCGCTCCCTCCTCAGTGGTGCTCAGGGATATAAGAAGAGGTGGTGGTATCAATTTCTCTATTATTGAGGGCGATCGCAGAAGAAACTACGAGCTGCGGTCTAAAAAGAAGAAGAACCGTAGTGGAGGATAGTAAATTTCAGTACAGCAGCACTGGTACCTGTTCCAGTGCGATAATACTTTACGATAGAAGCTGATGACGGGACCAATGAGGAATTGGGCCCTTCCCGTCCTGTGAGCTCTTTTTTTGGCAAAAAATGGAGGGAAGTCACACCATTCTTGCTTCCTGCGGTTCGCACCACCAACCAGCCACGCAGTGGCAAAATCCGACATCCGAGACTTTCTACCAGTACAGTGTTTGTGGCTAGCTGATGTTGGTTGAACCAACAGCGCCTCGTCAATGATCGGCAATCTGCGTAGCCTCACAAATTTTTACTCCGTCACATCAACTTCTCAAGTCACAACAACATCAAACCATCATCAATATGACAAACAATAAGAAAGCGAAAATGGACAAGAAGAAGAACAGCCCGCCCTCTCGGCACTTCAGCAACCAACATGCGGACGAACCAACGTTTGAGGCTGCCAATGAGGAGAAGATTGACGTGAACATCTTTGATGTTGATACAGGCCTGCACCCATCTCAGGTTGGTTTGACTGGCAACACTTCGCCGTCAAACCACTCACTTTCTCAACCACCTATTGCCAATACTCCCATTTCGCCGGGAAATGGGCGAAAGAGGAGGCATCGGGAAAGGTCAGGAGGATCAGAAGGTAAGACGACGGCACTTCTTCATCATACGAGAATTGTTGAAGAACGGAAGGAAACTCACTCTGTATCATGGGGAATTATACTACTACTTGATGACGTTGTACTAAGGTGGTTCCTCCTATGATGTTTCATTGTTGGGGGATTTTGAACCACCGGAAGCTGCGGGAGGAGGAGGATGGCATCATTCATCTCAGCCCGATCAGGCACCACCAGTATGGCTTGTAGCAGCCCCCACTTCCCGTGCGGATGAAAGCAGTACTATGGGGTTGGTCCCGCACTTACCTCATGCAAAAGTAGAAGACCTCTGCACCAGACGTTTGAAGGAAGAACTCGGCGGAGGAAACCACCCCCACCGCCACCTCCGGGGATTAGCTAGCAACAGGGGCATGCCCTCCTCCTCCTCGTCGGTTGTTGAACAAGGAGGTCACGCTGGTTCTGGCCATGGTGCGGGCAAAGCCAAGAGTCATCAGAAACGGGGAGGACGGTCCCACCAAGACCTCACCACACACATGCTACTGGAAAATACGGGGAAGAAAAGTACAAACTGCTACCTATGCACGATCATGACAACGGACAACACAAAGCGTACTTCAATTTACAGCTGCGTTCAATGTGAGCGTGGATTTCACGTCAACTGTTTCTCCTTGTACCATTTCCAAGATGAGATGGCAAAACACCGACCTGCCTTGGTTCAACTCATGCAGGTACGAGAGGAGAGCGGCAAGAAGAAACGACGGCGCCGTGCCAACACTCTCACTTCAAACATGAAAGAGTTTCGAGTCCCATTTCCAATTTAGTGACGACAGTACTACTGTTTCAAACTTCATTCAGTCGTGTCAGTGTTGCTGTTCTTAGTTGGATGTTCTTATCGTTATGCCCAGTGTCCACATGCTTTGCAGATAAACTTGGGTTTCTCCTCTTCCCCGAGTAACTAGTGTGACAAAGCCGCTGACGACGACGAGGACCACGATAAAAGTTGTCTTGACAACAACAACAGCATGATGAGCCCCAGAACAGGCGAACATGTTCACCGACGCGACGGCGGTGCTTTTCTTCGGCTGCTGTTAGTAGTAACAACTACAACACTAGGTAGCTGTTTAGACGAAGGAACCAGTGCTGACAAACTGTTGCATTTAGTACCGGGTTCTACATTTTCTTTGCTCTAGAATACTACCTACTCAGAGAGTCTTCCTTCCTCATACAACTCTACTTGTAGTCTCCTAGTAGTACTATTTGCAGCATGCGACAGAAAAAATTCTTCCTCAGGGTGGTAGTAGTGGTGGTGTTCAACTGCTGCCAGGTAGTGGTTTGGATCGGAAGAAGTGCCGTCCAATGCTACCGGTATTAGTAGTACTACCGGGAGAAGTAGTAGTAGCAGCATCGCCATCACCACCACCACCATGACAACAACAGGAACACCTCGTCCTCCTCCTGTCTTCTTCTTGTTGTAGTACTACTACTTGCTACTTGTACTACTACTTCTACATCTTCCTCGTAGTGCTGCACCACCACCACTGTCAGCAGGAATAGCCTATTCATCTTTCAACAAGCAAGATTGCTACTCCACCCAAGGTCCTGGAAAGAATTATAGAGGAAAACTTCGAAGTTCTGCTGGGAGTCAAGTGCCTGTACGAGTACGAGAGACGTAGTGTCTGCAATACCGTCTTTTAGTCCTGCGGGGATACTCCTTCCACCGATCGACTCGTCCGATTGGAGAATCCTTGTGCCATGTGCCAAAAACTACCTCCTTACAGTTACTGACCAAACCAAGAAGAATCGTGGTCTCCTGAACCATTCGGTACAGCCATGATCCGGCTGAAAAAGGCCAATNTGCGGGGATACTCCTTCCACCGATCGACTCGTCCGATTGGAGAATCCTTGTGCCAAAAACTACCTCCTTACAGTTACTGACCAAACCAAGAAGAATCGTGGTCTCCTGAACCATTCGGTACAGCCATGATCCGGCTGAAAAAGGCCAATTGTATGAGGCTATCCGTGCTTGTGCACTACGACTATGACCAGCTCTACTTGCCAAGAATAAGAACAAGTACAAGAAGAAGACGAAGGAAGGTAACCGAGAACAAGAAGAACAACAACTACTACTTCTTGTTGAACACCTTGGGCTGCTGCAACTAGTAACCCACGAAATACTACCAAGACAGTTGTCACGACCAATCGCACTCTTTCTAGCTTTAGTGGCAGAAGAAAGAATAACTGGTTACAGCTGGATAGTAGTTAGCTCAAGAAAGTTGGAACTACGTAGAGTTTGCAGCTCATCGTGTTCTTCTTCTTGGGTTGTCTCGAGCAAACAACTTCTTGGATTCTTGTGCTGTTCGCTACACTCCTGCCGCAGCTCCAAACATCATAATAAGTACAGAAGTAGTTAGTAGTATCTCCCGCAGCACTGTTAGCACATTGTACTACCGTGCCAACGCCGCCGCTACTGTTGTGGTTGCTGTTGTGCCGAGCTCTTGCTAGAAGAAATAGTGACGGGAATTCGCACTCGTACTTCAACCTTCGCACGTGTTGGAGTTTCTCAGTACCGTAGTTCGAGGAGTACCATATTTAGATGACGTCGAATCCAAGTCCTGACGTAGTTAGTAGTAGCAGTAGTACTAGTATCCAACAAAACCGACCGAAACAAAGGCTTTTCGGTTGTCACATTGGCCGGGCAAAGAGTCACCACCCTAGTTCTCCGTAATAAATACGTGCACTTGGCAAGAAATCTCCTCACAAGCAAAGCAACACGCAACATCATGAAGAACGAAGAAATCAAAGACGGGCAACGTTGTGATTCAGAAGCCGAGGGGCCACAGATGGACAGGAGCTGGGAAACCGAGACGGGGAACATGAACAAGAGTGCAGAAGAAGAGGAGGGCTCATACAAAGACAATATGGATTCGTCGGTTACTACTCCACAAGACGCCGCGTTGTTTTGGGAAGAAAACACCAAACCCACCGGCTACTCATTCCCAGATCAGGTTACTGCCATGCAACTCATTTCTCAACCTAGTATTGTCTCCTCCCCCGCTTCTCCTCGGCTAAAATCATTGTCAGCTGAAGACAATATGAACGGCCAGAGACGCCGTCATGCCGACGATGACTTCGTACTACCAACAACAGGAGGTACGTGGCTACTAAGAAAGTTGCGAGCATTCTTCCAGAGCTACCACCAAATGAACCCTACTATACAAACTGTTGCTTACCCTCCGCACAATATATCTTCTTTAACCTGCTTGACGTGTTGTTGAACCACGCTTATGGCAGATTTTGATCCACCCAGACGAACTGCTGTTGTACGATGGGACCAAGAAAACAACCGGAATCAAAAACAACGAGGAGGACGATACAGTATGAAGAACACTCTGCCACCCAGTCCTCTTTCTTGCTCCGGCACAAAGAAAGACGAAGATGGTACTGCTACGATACGGGGTCCCGTTGAAGAACTGTGCAGGCAACAACATTTGCAAGGAGAAGGACCAAGAAGAGCGGGTACCAAGTACCAGCCCCCCTTATTGTTGTCCTCCTCTGGTGATACTAGTGGCGACGAAGAACAAGAAGGAGTAGTAGTAGGGGGGAAACCAGGAGGAGGCAAGGCAGTTTCTCAGAATTGCAGCCAACGAGAACGGCCTTATGACATTGCTTCTCACATGCTACTGGAAAACATAGGCAAGAAGAGCTCAAACTGCTACCTCTGCAGTATAATGACTACAGACAACATCAAAAGAACCTCAATTTACAGCTGCATTCAGTGTGAACGCGGGTTTCATGTGAATTGCTTTGCTTTGTATCACTTCGAAGAGGAGATAATGCAGCATCGACCTGAATTGGTGCAGTTGATGCATCGACGAGAGAGCAACGGGAGGAAGAAGCGTCGCCGCCGTTCTAACACTCTCTTTTCAAACAAGAAGGATTTTCGAGTCCCCTTTCCGATTTGAAGAGCCTGCTAGATTTCCCGGTTGGTGCCTGTGAGTCGGAGCTCTTCCTACTGATACGGGTTTTTAAGGAGGAGACGCCAGAAGTGGTAGAAGTATGGTGGAGCCCTAACAAAGAAGAACGACGACGAATCCATCAAGAAAGAAGAAGGGTGCTGGTCTGTTCGATCAGAAGGATGTTTTGAGCCGGAATCATCATTGTGATGTAGGGAAAGAAGCTAACGGAACGAGAAGCAACCAGAAAAGCACTAGTATTGGGACGGGTAGTACTGGTGCCCACTTTAAAAAGGCAGAAGGGCAACGTAGTGCTGCTAGAGCACCGTTAGGAATCGCTTTCGTGCATCTTGTTTACACCAAGAATCACCTAGTGGTAGTATCACTCCTAGTAGTCGTTCGTGTGTGCAGCTCCTAATGATCGTCTTCCTCCTCCGTTGTGGTAGCAACAGTGGTTGCAGTAGGTGGAGATTGCAACTCCGCTTGTGCTTCGAGACTCCCTCCATCGACATCATACGTCTGGTTGTCGCCCGATATGATTCCTCCGATCGGATAGTCTTGAGCAGCACAGTGACGTTGCAACAACATCGCGAGACAGTCTTCCTTTCAACGTGAGAGGATTCCCCAAGTGTCTCTTGAAAAGGCTCAAGCTAACAGGGAGTTACCTCGCAACCTCTTTGTGTGAATAGACGTTCGTTTTTGTGTCAGAAACACAAGTCTTTGAAGTACCATGTCGGACGAAGATGATGATTTGTTTGGAGACAGTGGAGGAGATACCGATGACCTGATTGCGGAAAGCAAGGCGATTGCCAAGCCCAAGAAACTCAAGAAGAAGTCGGCTGCTCCTGCCAAGAAACGCAAGAGAGATATTCCTGGTAGGTGTTGTTGACGGTTGATATACATTGTTCCTCTTTTCTCCAAGTTCTCTGACGAATTGTTAACCATGCCTATGGTTAGACGCTGACAATGATGACGATGATGATGAACGTGGTTTGTTTGATTCGGATGATGATGACGATCCTCCAGCTAGTAAGAAAGCTGCACCATCACCTGCCAAAAAGCCCATGTCGAAAAGAGAAAGGATGGAAGCTCTTACCAAAAAGAAGCGTCAAGAGCAGAATTTGATTGCGGAAAAGTCACAAAAGAAACGAGCTGTCAGTGGGGTTCCCCAAGACAGTGGCAAAAGTGGTTATGAGTCTGAAGGATCCTACGACTCGGCAGAATATGTCCGTACCAAGGAAGACATTGATTTCATTGATACAGAAGGAGATGATGCCGAGGCTGTGGCTGAACTTTACGCGGAACAGAATTTTGATGATGAACGAGGTGAAGCCATGGAAGAACCTGCCAAAAAGAAGAAGATTCGTGGGGCAGGTTCCGAACGTGGTAGGTCGGAACGTCAAGAGCTAGAAGCCGAAGCTGACGAAGACAATCCGATCATGCAAGCTGTTAAGAAGATGGCTCGGAAGAAAAAGGTGCAAAAGAAGTTTTCTGAATTGGAAGAAGAAGCCAAGCCCTTCCTCGCCCGGATGGAACAAGCGGCAGATGAAGACGAAGAAGCCGTTGCACAAAAGCGCCCTGCACTCAAGAAGCTAGCTATGCTCACGGAGGTGTGCGAAACTCTTGTCCGACGTGAAATGACTCGCCCCCTCCTAGATTTGGACGTCTTGGCACTCTGCAAGCGATGGATCCAACCTCTTCCCAATGGACAACTTGGTAACGTTACAGTCCGTCAGCGACTTCTCGGTGCCATTGCCCTCATGACAGGTGAGAATGGTATCACTGCCTCTGACTTGAAGCGCTCTGAATTCGGAAAGGTGGTCATGAGTTTGTACATGCACAAATCCGAGACTCCAGCTCTCAAGCGCCAGCTCAAGGGACTGATTGATCAATGGAGCCGTCCCATTTTCCAAAAGTCTGGCAACATGCGTGATCTGGAACGTGTACACCATGCTCGTGGTGCTACAGGTATCACCCAGTTTTCTCGGATACAGCAAATGGAACAAGCCCGCACCACGGCCAACCCAGCTCCTCCCACCCACCGTGGAGGCAAAGATCAAGATTTGCATTCGTTGATTGCCTCTGGATCCAAGGGCAAGACAGAGAGTGGAATCAACCGTGTCCGTGTTCCTTTCAGCAAGGGGTTCCAGTACTCGGTACGCCCACAGAACCGTACCGGTGAGGTCGGGGACAAGCGGCGACAACAAGCGGGTCCTACCCAAGATGCCCGCGGCAAATTGGGCAAACGTATCGTGGAGAAGGGGAGAGCGGTATCCAAGAATGTCCGCAGTGCCAACGTGAGCGTTGAAGGGCGTGCTACCAAGCCATAAAAGAAAACAAAACAGAGATTAACACTAAGCATAACCTAGTACATGGATGACATGATGCTGCGGCCTGCAACTTTTATCCCTCTAGCTATAACAGTGATAGTTGTAGAGCAAGTTGATTGGAAGCAAGGTTGCAAAGTAAACAAGAGTATACCAGTACACTACTACAGTATTGTTGTAAGTAATCTACTGAGAGAGAGCAAAGGTGGGGAAGGTGCAGGCGTTGGACTGAATGATTCCAACAATAATCCCAAAGATGCCCAGAGCCGAAGCGAAAATCTCGACAATCAAAATCTTGACAAAGAGACTGGCGTCTTGAGCATCAGCAAGAGAACAACTGGATCCAGCAAGTCCTACACTAACTCCCGAGGCGATGTTGGTCAAACCAACAGAAAGACCGGCCGAGAACATTCCGTATCCAGCATAGTAAAAGCCACTGTAATCCCAATCTTGTCCCAAGAACATGTCGGTGCTTTCGGGGGCGTTGAGCTTATTGGTGAGGATGATGGCCATGATAACTCCGTAGATGGCGGTGGCTTCGCAGAAAATGATACTGTAGGATTGAGCAAAGGAAGCAAGTGGAGGAGGTGAGTCATTCGAAGCGCTCGATTCAAGTTTCCGTGAATGTTTCTGCAAACATCCCATCGAACAACACCACGAGTCACATTCCACCGCCACCACAAAGAGTACTTACGAAATCAAGTTCTTTGATCGAATGCGAGGAGCCTTGACGGCAGCTCCAACAAGAGAACTTCCCGTCAAGAAGATTCCCCAGGCAGCTCCAACAATGGAGAATCCAAGTCCAAAGGCCACTCCAAAGGAAGCATATCCATAGGGGGACATGTGGGTCAAGACTTCCGACCATCCTTGATTACAGTATTCACTTGTGCACACGGCAGACGACATGATGACAATCTAGTAGTGCTACTACAACGAACAAGAGTCTCTCTTTGGTTTGAATGAAGCAAGCAATATCGGGTGCTTGGAGCTTTCCACAACACACACTCGACCGCCGCAACAGAGGATGTAGGCGAGAGCCAGCGTTGGTCCGATACTCTACGACAGCGGCTGTTGGTCTTTTTTCTCGCCATCCTGCAGGCATAAAGTGGGGCATCCTCGGCGGAGCCTGTTGACAACATTCCATGTTCTTCAAAGCCGTATATTATTGATGTCGCATACCGGGCGATACCGAGCATTGCACCACCCACTCCCTTTCTGAGTCCCGTTCCGAGCAGGTCATGCTCGTAGTTGGCCGTCCGTGCGTGCCTTCTTGGCAGTTCGGACACGATCTGTTGGACCGTACTTACGATGGCAGTACATACAACATACAGTACCGGTAGTTCTTCTTGGAAAGAAAAAGCACGAGTGCGACGTGGTGCGACGAGCGGCCCAAACAAGGCTCCTCCTCTCGGAAACGTTGAGACAGCTGCTGCCGTATTGCCGAGCAACAAATAACTCCTACAACACCGTACTGGAACGAACCTACCGGTACCTGTTTTGGTAGTAGTAGTAGTTGACAAGAAGCAACAACTACCACAACTTGATCTCTACAGTACTACTGCAACACTCCGTGTCGTTTGGTTATTGTCCTGTAGTGTGTCAAGCATTGCCGCCGCCACGAGCCATTCACCGTTTTACATATCCATAACAACCACAACCACACAAACAGCAACATGAGTGACGCCAAGCATGCCGCCATGATTGAGTTTTTGGGAACGTTTCCCACCATTTCCGGAGCTCCTCCCCAAGCGATGGCAGATTTGAGCGATGGAGTGGCTTTGTTTGAGGCCTTGTCCGAAATGTGAGTCATTTCCGTGGCGTTCCCATGGCGGGGATCCTTGTTGTTGTTGTGTCTGACACTATATTTCTAATTTTTCTTGTGCTACAACAGTGCTCCGGACCATTTTGATCCCACCACTATTGCCCGTCATTTGGGTGATAACTGGGCTCTCAAGTCTTCCAATTTGCGAAAGCTTGTTCGCAACCTCGAGTGGTATTATCACGAAGATTTGAAGAAGGATACCAACTTTGCGGAAATCACTGCTGATCTTGGTAACATTGCTCGGACAGGAGACGCCGAGGCGATTGCCGAAGTTGTCGAGCTTGTGGCAGCTGCTGCGGTCACGTGTGAGCTCAAGAATGAGTTTGTGGGCAGGATCATGGCCATGACTCCGGATAGTCAAGTGCAAATGAAGGGTATCCTCGAGTCTAGTTTGGCTCGTCTTGAAGACTATGATGATGGTGAGCGAGAAGACGGAGATGACAATGAGCTCATCTTTGGAAATTCTGGCACCGACGACAAGGATCAAGACGATGAGCCCACTGGACTCTTCGATGCCAATCACCTCAAGGCTGGAGCAAGTGATGCCGACAAGGAAGAACTAGAGACTCAGCTCTTGGAGACTCGACGTGAGTTGGCACAACAAAAGTCACAAGTTACCGAGATTCGGGAAGACGCTGAGAAGGCGCAGAGCAAACTACGCGTCTTGGTCGAGGATTTGCAAGATCGTTTGGCCCGAAGACAAGATGAGCTCATCACTGCCGAAGAGGAATTGCGGACCGCCACCAACGAGTTGGATGAAGCCAAGAACAAAATTCATGACTTGGAGGAGCAAAAGGCACAACTTGAAGATGACTTGGATGTTGCCAACTCCAAGACCACCCAATTGCACAAGGCGGAAGCCACTGTTTTGGCATACAAGAAAAAGCTTGAAGGAGTTGGTGTTATGAATCAACAAATGACTGATTTGGAAGATCAAGCTGCTGGATACCTCCGCCAAATTATGGATTTGGAGACTGAGGTCAAGAAGACTCAGTCCTTGCAAAAGCAACTTGATGCCCTTCAGGTCAAGATGGCCACCCTCGAGAAGGAGCGCATCGATAAGGCTGATTCCCTCCAGAATACTGCCACCGAAATCGCAGAGTTGAAGAGCTTGCTCTCGTCGGCAGAAAAGGCCAAGAAGATGTACGAGTCGGAGCTCAAGGAATTGCGTGCACAACAGGCTGCCGAGCAAGTGGATGTACCTGCGGTCCAAGGACTTGACAAGCAGACACCTCAAATGTCCTCCAAGCAAAAGGAGCAAATGATTCGACTAGAGTACGAAAACAAAAAGCTGCGAGATGAGTTGGAGGAAGCCAAGAAGGCCCCTGCTGCAGCAGCCGCTGTTCCCGCAGGTGCTCCTGCTGCCTCGGGTGATGCTGCCGCATTGCAAGCCGAGGTTGCTGCTCTCAAGGAGCAATTGGCCAAGAAGGAGGCTGAGAATAAGAAGATTGGAAGTGATAAGGACAAGTTGGAGGCTTACACAAAGAGGACACTTGCCAAGTTCCAAGACAAATACTTGGTTGCTCTCCAAGAGTGCAAGGCCAAGTTGAAGGAAAAGCAAGACAAGATCGAGATTCTGGAGAACAGGAGCGCCACCGAGAAGACAGCTCAGAAGCGCGAGGAACGACTCTTGTCTTCTACCATCTACGAGCTTGGTTTGGCAATAATGCAAAACCGATTGAAGGAGAGATAGACATTTCGTTGCTGCAATTTCGACTTTGGAGGAAGCACTACTTGACAACTTGGAGTTGGTTCTAGAATATGGCCGCAATCTCATTGTCAAATAGGCTCAAATTACCTTACATCAAGTCTTATATTACTATCGTGCTCTCTTTCCTACTAGCGTTGGTATTAGTACAAACTTTCAACTATGCGAGATTTAGAATTCCCAACACCAATACTCCCGTCGATGCGCTTGAATTCCACCTTGGCAGGAGGATCCCATGTCACCTCCATTGTCTCCTGGTGTTCGTAGAAACACATCGCTTGCTCTTCGTCGTACACTTCATGCCAAAACACTGTCGTTGTTTCTTTTGTTTCTTTGGGTTCCTCTTTGGTTTCTTCTTCTGTTTGTTCTTCTTCGTCCTCTTCTGGTTCATCCTTGAACGTCAGTAGCACTCTACTCTTACCCGTTGCCTTCATGAGCAACACCAACGCAAGGGTAAATGGAGGAGGGATCCAAGGAAAATGTGTAAACATAGTTTCCTTTTCGTCTTCTTCATCGGGCGGCAACACTTCCACCTGAATGGTCGACTCGGCTAATACACAGTCATTCTTGTTGGCAGAACAATCCTCGCGTTGAATAGAAATGGTGATTTTGTCCAATCCCAATACGGCACTCTGAAAGTGGATGTTGTTGGACATGAATTCCTCCAAATCCTTTGGTCTTGCCATGAAGCGTACCGTCCTACGCATAATACCATGATCCTCGAGTTGAAAATAGGAGGTGTCGTTCCGTTGTGGACGACGAACTGTCAATTTGCCAGAGCCTGAAGAAATCGTCACCACCACATTCTCTGTATCTCCATTGGTATTGCCGACGTACACATTCCCCAACAAGACCGCATCTGAACAATTTGCAACATTGAATCCATTTTCATTGAACATATATCCACTGCAAGGACTGTCCAAAGAACCCTCAAAAGCCTGTACTTCAATCGTTGACTGCTGCATGCTCAACGTCATTGGAATCGAAGGGCATGCAAGTGAAATTTCCTGGTGCGTTTTGTTTGATACACTCGCGACAAAACCATCTTCTCCGTAGGCAATGGTACGATAACTAAATGTTGTTTCCAAAGAAGCGACATCACCATTGCAAGCCTCAGAGTGAGGCTCGAATTCAAGCCTGGGAACTTGTTCACCGGGTAATATTGTGTCGACATGCACTGTCTTGTCCGCCAAACGAAAGTCCCCGATATCTGGAGGAGGCACTGATTCAAGGTAATAGGCAACGGACCTGTTCCATCCCGATTCATCTTCACCGTGTAGCGGAACTGACATATTCCTACCCATACTGAGCTGTACCGCCTCAGATGTAGATTGGGCTGTCACACTGGAGAGAATTACAATATTCACTGAGACTGGATCAGACAGACTACCATGGGAATCTCTCACTCGAAACTCAAAGGAATCAACCAAAGAAGATCCACGAACAATGCGCCCTGAATCGGAATGTCGGTATTCCACTACTGCCTCTTCTCCAAGGATTGTGTCGTTCAGTTCGGTGAGTGGGGTACCATGGGGTATTCCATCGGTTCGTCGTATCGGAACGCTGAGATACAGGAATCCCAATTGCGGTGGTTTCGAAATTTCAATCGAAAAAATTGCGTCTCCTTCATCGACGTCGTAACCACCTAGGTGCACGCCGTCCTCTTCCTCCACAATACCTTCACGAACGTAGTACGGTAGTATGGATTGCAGTTGAGCCACCGGAGGATCATTGACAGATTCCACGACAACATCGACCTGAGCGGATGACACACATTGGGACGGAAGAAATATGCTGGCGACGCTAACACAAAAGTAGATGGTGGCAAAAACGTCATCAGGGGAGGACGAATGCGCATTGTGGAATGGAACAAACACAAGGTCAAAATCTGGATCCAATTCTACCAGGTCAACCCCAGGTACCGCTGACATATTGGTCCCATCCAACTGATACAAATGACCATTTTCTGGTAACTGTGTGATGTAGTAGTGGACGGTTGGAGGCGCTGTGTGGTTGATTCCCAACCCAGTCAACAGCTCGTCAACTTGTTCGTCCAGGAAGGATATCGAGAGATCAAAGGAAGGATACGTTCCATTAGAGTATGCATGGAATGAATTTTCATCCTCATACCAACGAGTTTCATGGCTTTCGGGAGTCAACTCTGCATCTTCGTGCAAATACAAGGTAGAATTCCGTACGACTGGTAAGCTGTGTGCCATTCCTCGAGACAGCACTGTTCTCACATTTTGAGTATCCAGCGAGCGGTTGTATACCTCAAATTGGTAGAGAGCACCATACCAAGGGAAACTGCTTGCATGCTGAAAGAAACTCATTTGAGAAGGTCTCTTCCAGTGACTCAGGGTCGGGTCGAAAGGTTCTTGCTGAGGTTCCCCAACCGGTTCCCCATTGACGAAGATCTGTTGTCGCATATGTGTCAGAACAACAGTCACGTGAACCAATTCATCCAACGGAATCACAGCTTGGGACCAAGATATCCGTTGACAAGGCTCAAAGTAGGAATCACTTGTCCGATAGAGAAGCTCCAGAGTGCCCTTACGCAGAAGGAGTTGAAAGTCAACGTTCTGACGATCACATTCGGTTCTGAAATCAGATACGGTTGAATCTGTATCAAAACTGGAAATAGATATTATTGGGAGACTTTCATCATTGTTTGTCTCGTGAAAGGATCGGAGCCAAAAACTGAAAGAAATTCCATCGACCGGGGATCCATAGAGGGGTTCTAGAGATCCTATCATAGGCGACGTTTCTGTATTTCCAAATGTTCCTGTTCTAACCTCCACACCAAGATTTCCTTCTGAACAGGTCGTCTCATTCCCAACTAGTGTCAATGGTGAACCATAGGGAGACCCCACACTATCAAAGCGTCCTTGATGGCAGGATTCACCCGTGAACTCATAGCGAATATGGGGACTATGAGCCGCAACAATTGTTCCCCAAAGCAGCAAGCCAAGACCACTACACCTCATGGTCTAGGAACCCTTTTAGAAGGGTTCTACAAAGAAGGAATCAAGATTGATGGTCATTGTAGCACATGCGTGGACACCAACCTACTATGGTTTGAACCAGTTTTATGGTTTGGGTGTGGGTTGTCCAACCTGCTTTTGCTGACGTCACCTTGCTGACGTCACATCCAAACACGCCTTGAGAAACGTGGCGGATGGCGACCGCCACCACCCTTTTCTCATTGCTTCACAGTCAAGCACCTCGTCGTTTTGTGTTCCAACAGTACTCGTACCTGTCCCGGTGGAAGCAACCATCGGGTGTTACAGATACTAGTACAGAGTTTGTCTGGTTAGGGGGACCTTGGATCACTGATTGGAATCATGAATCTACGATGGCGTTTTCCTGTCCCATTGCTATTCCTTGCACATTTGTACCATGTCCAGTGCTTTCATGTCGGTCTTTTCAGTCCAAGTTTTGCAGCGAAGCGATTATCATTTGCACAATCCACTGAAGCTCCATGCGAACAAATGGCATTTGCTAGCAGACAAGCCTCCAGGCGTCATGCCATCGGGGCTTCTGTGGAAGAGCCACTTACGTTTTCCCCGTCACGCTACACCGACCCAAAGGCTGTTTGGTCCAGCCGACAGGACGAAGCGTTTCGAGAAAATCATCCAAAGTATACAAGAACTCTATCATTGAATGGCCAGCCTCCAGCTCTGTATACCCTGTGGCGGACGATGCTTCGGGAAGTTCCAGAGTTTAGTGATTTCACTGTAGAAATGTTGAAGGAAGCTCATGACAAACATCGGGCCAGCGACCCCACCAACTTCCCTGAGGCAGGGTCTCTACCATTCCTTGATGAATACGAGTTCACCGGAGAAGGAAGTGTGGTAGGCCGATTGTATGGAGTTGCTGGTCTCGCCGATGGCACTAAAATTGAGTTGCCAGGTGTTTCCGACATGAAGACCTTCCAATTTGGCTTTATTTGTCCACCGGGCTCCCAGATGTTGTATGAATTGGGTTCACCCAAGGAAGATATGAATCCCCGGACAGCGGTGAACAGCCGTTTTGGCAAGCTCCTGATGGGTGTGATGTCAGTGTCAGATACACTATCCCAAAGGTTGTCCGACGCCATTGCACAGCCGATGGATAGTATGGGCATCACGTCCAAAAGTACAAGTACTGCTGCCAAGTCCTCTGCTTCGTCCATCACATCATCGAAGCAAGCAACTGCACAATCCGGTACTTCTTCCAACACGACAGAATCTAACGAACCAGAAGACAGTGAAAAATCGAACAACAACTTTATGTGGTTAGTGGGAGGAACCGCAGCACTTCAAGTGGTCTCTCGTTTTTTGTTGGCCCATCATTTGACTGTAAACATGTTTTGGACCTAGACGGCAAGCCGTCCATGCTGGAGAGCTGGGAGAGTGTATACAATGCTTGCTACAACAAAACTCGTGTGTTATTGTACCTTGCAGTATGCTGTCGGTGGATGGAGGTTGTTGTATACAAGGCTAGCATGATCACAATGATAATCTTCATTATTTTGACTACAATTAGTTTGAACCAGCGACTCCCGTGGCTAGCTACTGGTAACTCACTCTAGGAAAGGGGTTGCAGTACCTATGGTAGTAGGATGCTCTGAAGTGAGGACATCTCATTCCTTGTTGTGTCTAGCGAGTGCAACAAAGCAAAATTGGCAAGTCGGTAGATTACCGTAGACAAAGCATTACCCAAATTCTTCCCAAAGCCAGACGCCGTCTTGGCTAGCTATGGTGCACTACTTATTACCTACTGTGTATGCCTCTAACTAGGAAGAAGTTCCGTGTAGTGAAAGAATAACTATATTTGCATCCATTTGCATTCGTATTGCAACAGTTGACTCGTTGCAACCATCGGAGGGGAGTCCATCTCTAGTAGGACAAAGGGTCTTGTCTCAAGACCATGTTGTGGTATGCACGGAAGAATAGGAGAGGTTGAACAAGGATACCTAGGTTACCAACTGTAGGATACTGGTCCTCACTCGGAAGCATTCGTGGCACAGAGAGGTTCTTAGATTCCACCTCTGACGAGCGTCCAACCCACCCGGGACCCCTTGCATCAAGCCCGAATGTGTTGCGTTGAACGGGTATTCGGAACGAGAATCAGCACATGTATTTTGGGCGCATGTATTTTGCTGGGTGCAGCTCCGTCACCATGTGTGAGCGCCTCCTGTGAGCACCCCAGCATATCCGTTCGATCCAGTATGCGCGAAGAAACAACGTTGCAGTAGGAGAGCCATTCTCTGTGCTTATAGTCCGGCAACCCAGGACAAAGGATGACTTTTCGTACTATCACTGGTGAGTTGGCGGGTAGGAAGGTGAACGGATCTACCAACAGCAAAATGTGAACGCCGGACCGATGTCACATTGCCTATGTATTTCTGTTGAGGGACATTGGAATATTGAAGTCTGTAGGTAAGTGAGAAGGGGTGATTTTTGCGCCCAACGCTGTGAATTGGCTGCATCCAACGTAATCTGCGTTGGTTCGCTAGCAATTGCGGTGCGCATTCGAACTGAAAAAAAGCGGCAACAACGCGCAAGCAGCCATCGTTACCATAGGTTTGTACAGACTTGGTTTGGCGCACTGTGAGAGAGCCTCTCCTTCAGGATCATATTTGTGAGAGTCCACCAAAGTAGAAAGGTGGAATCATTTTCTGACAAGCAGGAAAGCGCAGGTGCACAAAGACTTGAGACCAGTATTTTTCTCATTCCAAAAACGCAACATGCCTGCCGAAGTAGCCGTAGCTCCCACTGCCTCCGAGGTGCCCGAGTCGGTGCCAGCAGAGTCGTATGACCATGGAACATCAGGAGATGCCCCTAGCGATGATCAAGGCGTTGAGGTTGTCATGGACAGCCAGGGGAAGTCCAGCGTCATGGATCACTCGCCTCAGGATGTGTTCCGTGCACCTCAGCCTGTTCGTCCCAGAGCCATGAGGGCAGGTCACCTTCCTCCTCCTCACATCAAGAACGCTGGTTCGTATGGATACCCTCCTTCTAGTGAGTATGGCCGTCCCTATCCTGTGCCATACGCACCTTCGGGATCGTTCGATGATGCTTATCATCATCAGCAACACCAGACTCCTTCCCATTACTCGCCACACGTACAGTACCCGCCACCGGGTACCAAACACTCGGATGCTGTCAATGTGATTTCTCCCAACCATGGGCCTCACAAGGGGGAGCGTCCTCCTGCTACTCCTTCGCGCCGATATGGTCACTATCAATATCCTCCTGCTTCGCCTGTTTCGAGACCCCCTGGAGCAGCCAACTCCCCTCCTCGCATGAGGAACTACGCCATGCGACGAGGAGATGGCCCCTATTCGGCAGCGACCCGAGGTCGGCCACATGAAGAACGGGGTGCCTGGAATCACTATGCGTCTCCACATGCGGACCGAAGCCGACCTCCTCTTGTGACAGAGTCCTTCGATTCGGATCACTACAGTTCTCATGCATCTCATCCTACCACTCCAAATGCTCCTCATTACGGGCCTCCTCCTGGTCACCATCGAGATCCTCATTATGGAGGACCTGGACCCTATGGAACTTCCTTTGGAGGTAGCTTTGACAGTCATGGAGCACCTCCTCCACACTTTGATGATTATCGCTATTATGGTCACTCTCCTCAACACCACCCCGAGAGCCCTTATTCCAACTATTCTTACCGAGGACCTGGATACTCTCCTGGTGGCTATTATGATCAATATTCTCCTCGTAGAGAATATGGATCCTACGACGATGACAAGCATTACGGAGACCACCCTCATGCTGTTACTCCCAACAACCGCAAGAAGGATTCTGCCTCTGGTATGTTGTTGCCCCAAGCAGCGCAAGAAATTGACTTTGAAGTCACCGATCCTCCCATGGAGCCCACCACACCACCTTCCAAGGAGCCTGTTTGTGAGTCTCCCGCTGACGTTAACTCGTTTGATGTTCTCTGTGGACGAGGGGGAGGTACCAACTCGCAAATTGGAAACCGTCGATTCCGCAAGCTCGTGCAAGACTTTCAGCCTATTTACCTCTTGGCTCGCCGCAAGGAAAAGCCACTGTTGGCTAGAACGATTGTCTTGATCATCCGAAAGCGTGGTGGACGTTTCTTGAAGAAGGACGAGGAGACTGGAGAGCTCTTTGAGGTCGGAGATACCAAGGCTGAAGCCAAGACATCCCAAGCACTTCGGGAAGGTTTGGATGTCCGAGCGACTAAGAATGCTGCCAGCAGCTTGTTGGACAAGAAGAAGAAAAAGAAGGGAAAGAAGGACGATCTCGAGGAGGACGAGGAGGATCTCGACGAACCTGCTCCCGAACAAGGCTCCAAGTCTCCGGATCCAGCCACATCCGATCAGGATCCGCAGTCGCCTCCTTCGCTGCCGAGGCTCAACGAAAACAAGCCGACTGCAAGACCTCCTTCTCCGGACCAAATGCAATTCCGCAAGCGTCGTCGCATGCGATCTGCAGATGGAAACGATCAAACGGAACGCGGATGTGGCGGCGGATTCCAAGACCGCTTCTTCTCTGACTTTTGTCCTCCCCGCGCTGATCTTGGACGCCCTCCTACCCCTCCGCATCACATGAGTGAGGATATGGACATGACTTCTACTCCTACTCGTGGAAACCACAAGTACGACGATGATGACGATGATATCCGGGCAGAACGGGTGGCTGAAGAATCTGCTCGAGGATGTGCTGGGATTGCCATGGATATGGTAACTGGAGCTGCTACAGGAAGCTTTTGCCTGGGTCCAAGAAACTGGAGATAAGGGATGATACCGACATACACACTAGCGTACCGCGGAGGGTCCCCGGTGCCACAGTAGTTGGTAATAGAACATTATAGGTGAAATGCCATTCTCCATTTTTATATTGAAACAATTGATCTCTCAACGTTTAATCTAGGTGTTACAAGCAACATGTAGTTGGTTCTCATGGACTTTAGGAAGTACGTCTGTTTCTTCCGGGTGTCCAGTCTTGTTCTGTCGTCCGTCGTTCGTCGTGTGGGTTTCAGAATTCAGACGTTGTTGTTGTTGCAAAATCTAACTCATCGCTGAACGCTTCGTGTGGCTTGCCACTTCGAGCGTTAGCAGCATGTCAATCGCTTTCTATCACCATTCCTATACTATATTGCATCCCATCAGACCACCTGGTGTTAAGGAAAGAAAGTGGTATGAACTAGTGAGCGACACAGTCAACGACTTCATCCCCAAACGCCGGAAGCATGGCGAGCTGCAGACGTGCCAAATGAAACAGGATGCTCTCTTTCAAACCGTGAGTTACAATTGCGATGTTTCGAAGGTCCTCGATTTCTGTTCTATACTGACGTGGATTCCTATGAGTACAGACGCTGCTATTTGCTTGGAACCAAGAAATGACATGGTGGTTTGAAAGCAACGTTACTGCGTATCGAACCCATCGCAGTTGGGTGTTGCCACAATGGGATTGGAACTCGTTGACATCTCGGGTAGCCTGGAAACTTTACTGGATTGAAATTCGACAAAGGATTTTGCCTCCCACCTTTCAATTTTTCTCCACCAGTGTTGTTCTGCAAGGGCTCCTTCGCTTCCTCAAGCAGATTAGTTCCAAGGAGACGATGCTGCATCTCACGCAGCATCCTCCTCGAAGGGCCATGACGATTGCTTCCCGAGAAAGGAGCCGTGTTCAAACTGCAATAGATGTCATGATTATCTCCATGTTTGCCAATATTACCTTCTATACGGCCAACTATCTCGTCGCCCAAGCGGCCACACTCTATCACTACTACGTCTGGCGACGTCGATTCCAAAGCCGAGGTGCGTCCCATGAGAAAGAGTTTATCGATGAACTTACCGAAGACTCCTGGGTCATCTTTTCCAGGAGCTTTCATGGTTATGTCTTCTCCTGCGTGGGAGCTGGCGTAGGTACCATTGTTTGGCCAGGTACGGGTACCATGCTTGGAGCATCGCTCGGTGAACACATGGCCTTCAAGCACCCTCCTCCACAAGATTCGTATGGAATCTTTCAGTACATTTTCACTGGCGTACATACCCTTGCTGAAATTCTTCTACGTCATGTTCCTTCTTGGAATGACTCAAGTAATAGCAAGTCATCAGGCAAGCCCACCAAGGAAGTCCAAGTCCGAGACGAGCTTGTTTGTGGGTGCTGTCAAACCACTCCATTCTCGTCAGATCCCAACCATCGGGAGCGTGCCCCCATCTCGAGTCGGTCCTGTGATCATACAATTTGCAAATCTTGTGTCCAAAACTGTCACTTGGCGTACATGGAGCGTACGGGAAGCTATGATACATCTGTAAAGTGTCCCTTGTGTAACGCACCAAATGCATTTTCGGGTCGAGATCTGTTAGTAAATCGAAGCTTGTGTGCTGCCATTGCTGCCATGGAGGGAAGCACACGTAGCTTGATGGATATGACGCCAACCAAGCTGGTATAGGCAATAAATTCTCTCGCATCGACGGTTGTGGGTGGTGCGAGCAGGGGCATTGTGTGGAATGTTGTGGAATGTTGTGAAACCTTTGTCATTGCATAATCCTACCTTTCGGTAACTCGATAGTCACTTCCTTTCTAAAAACTGATGTACGAACACACACACTTTAATAATCGAAACAGTAACCATAAGATGTATACGACCGTGGATGCGAATGCCACAAACCAAGGAAAACTAGAACAATGCTATGTTACAATTCGGCGGCGGCTGGCTCTTCCTCCATAACGACAGGTGGCACAGCCTCAATTTTAGGAGGCACAACAAACATACCAGCCACTGGAAGGGATGCGGCAACCCCCGAGCTACCCATTCGTACACCAGCCAAGAAGCAAGCCACGGCGACAAGGAACAATTGAAGCAAAGATCCCACAACGGACCTCCCCGCGGATGCACCGCCAGCAGCAATGCCTCCTCCTTGTTTGTTTTCCAAAGCTGCCCGAGCAGCCATCTCTCGGTTAAAATCCCTCTTTGTCTGCTCGAGAGTATTGCCAAGGATATCCCGCTCGGCAGTCAAGTTGACAGAGAAGCCAACGAGCTCGTCGTATTTGCGACGCAAATTCGTGAGTTCAGTAACAAGTTGGTCGTGCGACATGCTGTCAACGCTGGCGCTATTGGAGGCGCTTGTCTTGGATGGAATGACAGGAGTAGGGGCAATGCCTGCTCCAGCATCTTGAACAACGTGACGAACATGAAGTTTCTTATTACTGACAGGTGTGGTAGCTGCCCCACTGGAAACGGAATTCCACATGCTAGTAAGGGCATCATATACCTTGGAAGGGTCAGAGGCAGCCTCAGCTGCAAAGGCAGCTCCTACGGCACAAGATTGCACCAAGAACTTGTCCTTGGAATTGTCGAGTCCAGATTGGCCGAGGCGTTCGTATGATTGAAGGAGAGTTTTCTTGTCCTTTTCTACCAAGAGGATGGAAATGGCCTCTGATCCATTGGGAGCAATCAATCCTTGGTTTGGCCTTACCAAATACCGACGTGGTTGCGTTGTTTTGACCTGTCACACAAAAAAGGGAACGGATGAGAAACGATCGTTGCGAGCATCGTTTTGGCGGTACGTGAAAAAATGTACCAGCGGTACGTGGATACGAACCTTAAAAGCAATAGAATCGTTCGTGTTGCCAGGGTGTCTCAGCGTCAGAACGGCTCGAGGGGTGGCAACATTTTCCGACAATGTGAATTTCAGCTCCGTGTCAGGATCGATCTCCAAGACGTGACTTGACATGGTGATTCTACAACTAGTTGTATTCTAGAAGCCCTGTCTGAGGATGAAGTAGAGAGGACGATCTGTTGTGGAGTTTCGAGGCATCGACGATGACTTCGACCAATCTGCGATTCCGTTCTATCTCACAGGCCGGCCGGCGGTGGCGATCAGATGTCCTACTCGCTAACTAAATACTGGTCGGGTGACGCAGGGAGCAGGCGATTGCAACGACTACCATCGGAATTCTCTTACTATGCTCATTACTACCTTCAAGGCTAGGGTAACTACCGGGAGCATAGAGGCGACGCACTGCTGGAAGCTATCGGGAAAATCGTGTCAATGTGAAAATATGGACTTGCGGTACACAACATACGATGCTATGATGATGATTGCTTTGGTTGATGTGGTCTAGTTTACAATTTGCATTGGCACCCATCACTAGCGTAGTCAGGTTTGATTGCACTGTATGAATCCTTCCCCACGAAGGATTCTAGAGTGGTGTGTAACCTATTCACCCCCAGACTGATGCAGTTGTGAAGAGCGGGCATGGGTAATATTTGTACACGAGCTTGTTGCATTCATCATTATGATGGGAAGAGTATGGTCAAGGGGGCGGAGCATCTAAAAGTCATCACTCAAGCAAAAGACACGCTCCACGGTTGGTGGTTCCTTGATGGGTTCAAAAGAAAAGTCCAATTGAAAGTCAAGTGTCAAACCATCCATGTCATCCATTTCCTTTTCTTCCTCCTTGGTCTCCTCCTCCACAGGTCGGACAATCCCAGGCACATCCTCAAAGTCAATGGCTCCATGGTTTCCCTTTTGTGTAATGGTACCCTCCTCATCCAACACTACATAGAATGGAACACTCTTGAAACCAAGTTCTTGCTTTGCAAACTCCTTGTCGGTCTGTTCCATAAAGTAGTGGTTTACATTTTGCCACCGAAGATCGTCCTCCTTTTCAATAATGTCACGCGCCCCATCAAGTTTGTCGCAGCAAATGGAAACGAATTGAACATTCTCGTACATGGGATCTTGAGCCATGTTGTTCAACTTGTCCAAAGCATCTGGGCATCGAGTGCATCGGGTGGTCCAAAAGTCTATTGCAAGAAAGATGAATGTATCATGAGTACAAGTGGATGTGGGAAAAACTGTGTGACACATCAGATAGTAACGTACCAATAATAGTAGGCTTGCCTCGAACTACCTCTTGAGTTCGGGTAGAATCTGCTGTCTTGAGACAAAGCAAGGGAAGTTGTGGAAGATTGGATACAGTCATTGTTTTTTGGGGGAAGGAAATAGGTATCAACACAAAAGTCCACTAGAGCCAAGCAAGTGATAGGAAAATGTGAAAATGTGAGAGTAGGAGGGAAATTTGCAACGTTCTTTTGCGCGCTCTTTTGTCAGATAAAATCCTGGCGCAGCTCGTGACAAACCAACCGCGCCAGATTTTACAGACCCCCGGAAGGCCAGACGGCGATTTGGAGATGTTGGGTCGTCTGTCTGTCTATCTGTCTGTGTGTCTGTCTGCCCACATGCCCAGACGGTCATGAGTCATGACCACCGGCTCCGCTCCAGCTTTCTCACTTCTTGTGCAGAAAGCATGTCATCACAACATCCCATCTTTGATACCTCACAACAGACATGAAATGCTAGAAAGTGGCAGCCATGGACTGGCTGTGGGGACTCTTAGTGGAAGATGGTCCACCTGACCAGAACACTCACCATGTGACGCGGATTCCCTTAAACCTCAACCAGCAATTTCAAGAGACCGTGAAGCGCATCCAGAGCAGCGACCCGACGCTGCCAAGTTTGATGATATGCGATGACTCTGTGTTGGACTATGAACTCTTTGCCACCGCACTCGCGAAGAACAATTCGCTGCAGAGTATTATAGTTTGTCTATCTAGACATTCTCTGACTCCTGACGAGTTTTCCGTTCTGTGTGACGGGCTGCAACAGTTGTCTTCCACGTTGCTGAACCTGAGTTTTCACCGAACATCCCTCCGAAATGGACGCTTGTTCTACCTCATCACCTGTCTGGTTGAACTCAAGTGTCTAAAAAGTCTGACACTGTCTTATTGCAGTCTACATGATGAGGACATAGCCCTTCTGATCCAGACAATGTGCCAAGGATCCTCGTCACGGCCAAATCTGTATTCGACGCTCTCTAGACTAGAACTAGAGCACAATTCGATCTGTGATGGGGCACAACTTGCCTTGTTCCTGGATGGTTTCCAATGCCTTGTAGACATCTCGTTCGAACTTTGTAGCTCCGATATTGGAACTCATAGTTTGAATGCATTTTTGGAAATGGTGGTCCGAAGACAGAGTCCAATTCTGAAAACTATTCAAAAGTTGACTCTTTTCCTTATGCTCCCAACTCCCGAGGATGATGGCCTTGATTGTCCATCTCTTCTGTTTTGTCTCTGGGAGCATTTGCATCATGTGGATGTCACATGTGGTACGGGGAGAAACGGCTTGACTTCCAGGCGTCATATCCCACCAAAGTCTCCCACGACAGCTTTCAGCTTTCCACATCGTCTTGAGTTTTTGAATCTATCCAGCTGTTATCTTGGAGATCAGCAAATCCTCGGCCTAGTTGAGAGTCTCGAACGAGATGTGGAACCGCATTGTCCTTCCACGTGGAAACTGTTGCCAAGTCCCCCAACTAGACTAAAACTCTTGAACCTCTCCTCCAACAATATTGGAGTATCGGGTGCTCTGCGTTTGCTTCAGGCCACGGACTTGACGCAACAGCTCGTGCTGAATCATAACAATATTCATGATTTCACCGAGTTGGTTTCTGCACTGTCCACCAACATTACGCTGCTGGAAAAGTTGGAAATTGCCAACAACATGGAGCCGTTTGGAATCTTCCCTTCCTTGTACTTTTGGATGTCGTTGTCCATGGTTGGGGTTCGAACGCTTCTCGCCAACGAGACTGCTTGCCTGGACGAAGGAGCATTGTCCAAGGAGTGGGCCCTTGCTCTCTTGCCAATCATTCGTCGGCCCAAACTCCTATTCTATACGCTTGTCAATAAACCAGAACTCTGCCGTGTCCTCCTTGCTCGAGATGCTTCTCTATCAGAATCCAGGTGAGTCTCTTTCGTCGTTATTGCATGAAACCTGCCAGCCGTATCTCCGGTGTTCGCTCGCTCCTTGCGAATTGTATGCGTTCTTCGGTCATAGTGTTGGGCTAGAGGAAACTTTGGGAATGTCTTATAGTTAGATTCGGATGCTACCTTTCCATGGCACCGAGTCTTGGTTGACCTCCCACATTGTTTTTGACGACCATCTCACAAAGCTGTTGTTGGTTTGTTCCCGCGCCCCCATAGATTTTAGAATACACTCTTTCCGGAAAACAAATTCAACCTTTTACTACTAGTAGTAGAATCAACGCTACATAGACTGGAATGTTGTACGTTTCCAGTGGTAGAATGAATTAACAGACAAGACCAGTGATACACTCTTCCCCGAATACCATGGTCACTATACTGCGAAAGCAGCAAGCACTTCTCGTTGTCATCGTATTCTTGGATAGGATGAAGTTACATTTCCTCTGTCAGCAACTCCTTGATGCGTTGCTTGGACTTGGAAAGGTCCACTCCAAACTTGTCCGACGCAGTTCGAATGGCATGCTTGGTGGTAGCACTGTCCATATCAAAGCAAACAATGTATGCTTGCACCCACTGCCGAAGCGCTTCATCACTAGGCTTCTTTCCCTTCTTGTGTGTCTTGACAAGGTGGAAGGGTGATTCCGAGGACTTGCGAGGAGTTGCAGCCTTCTTGGGAGTACCCTTTGGCTTGGGGGGACCCTCTGGGTTGAGGAAATCGACATTGGGTTGACTGAGGAAATCCAACAGGTTTTCAATCATATCTTCTTTGTTGAGTGGCTTGCCGTTCTCTGCCACTCGCTGGACATTGAAAAAGTCACAAAGATCACGTACTTGTGAAATCTTCAACTTGAAGGCACGCTTGGAGTAGAGGGTCTGTTTGGATGAGGAGGTACCGTAGAATGTAGCAACGAGTGCAAGTTAGAATGGTGCACTCGAGACACGACACAAGATACACAGCAATACCTATGATTCTTCCCACGTACCTCAAGCTCCTCATCTTCCGCCTCCATCTCAGATTCTTCTTGTCCCTTGGGAACCTTCCTGAGGTATCCGTTGAAGTCCAGGATGTGCTTCATCATGTCCTTCTTGGAGACCTTGCCAACACGAGCTCCGAAGAGGAGTGCATGAGCATTTGGTAGCTCATCGACGAATCGCTTGACACTAGCAACTACCGAAGGCATATCTTTGAGAGCGGATCCCCGACCTTCGGTAAGAATGACACCTTGTTGCTCCTTCATGGTGAAGTCTTCTGGCTCAAAGGCTTTGTCGGCAATGGAGGTGCGCTTTCTCTTGCCTCGTCCACGTTCCTCCAAGTCCGATTCTTCGGACTCTTCATCGTCTTCGGACTCCTCCTCATCATCATCCTCTTTGTCATCTTCGTTCATAACAGCGTCATCCTTCGCGTCCTTTGGCTTTTCCTCTTTCTCCTCCTCCTTGTTCTCTACGTCCTCATCCTTGGTCTCTTTCTCTTCCTTGACTTTTTTCTTGGGAGGCATGGTGGTGTCGTCTTTGTCACTACTATTTCTACTATTAGTTGTTGTTGTTGTTGTTGTTGTTGTTGTTGTTGTTATTGATATCGGTTGTTCTTGTTTTTGTTGGCTGAACCACCTAAACATGTGAGGGTGGATGGATTCTTGACAATCACACCACCGGCTTTCGGGTACCAACTGATTGTAGTAGGATTATTGGTTCGACCCAAAATAAAATGGGCGCGAACTCGTGGAACAAACGTTGAATATGCAGCGACTCCATAGACTCTTTTGCAGTTGGCTGCGCGATGGCACGCGCAGAAAGGACGCCCCGAGTTGGGTCTTGTAGTCTGCGTCACCATCGCGGAGCTGCGAGAATCACCAAGGCTGCTGCTATCTAGAGATAGTAGTTCTAAAAGTAGACACAAAAGAAGAATAAGCAAAAGCAACTCGGAGTTACTATGAGAGCTAAACACCTTGGTGCAAGCCCAAGTCATCTAGCAGGTGGAAACCAGCGCGAAACCACGACGCCTCAATCAGATTGCCTCTAGTCAAGACGCTTCGTTGTTCACAAAGGAGACGCTTACTTCCAGAATCCTTGCTTGTATTGTTGGAATGTCAAACCGACGGCCATGGTTCCCCATCCGGCAATCTACAGAAACAAAAACGATAGAAAAAGAACTGCATGAGTTCCGAGGTTCGTATTGCGTGCAGAAACAAGTGTCACAAGGAAAAAAACGTACCCAAACAGCGGCAACACCGACGGCGCAGGCAGGACCATTGAAAGGAGGGTGGAAGACAAGCTGTGAATAATAAAAAGAGTAGAAAAAGACATGGAAAGAGAGTGAGATCGCAAGGATACAACTTCAACCAGCAGGCGCCTGTCCATCGCCAGCGGTACGAGCAGCACGTACGTGTTCATCCATGTGGTCCTTGGGTGGTCGCTTGCTAACGAGCTCAGCCCACTTGTCAGAGGCCTTGTGCATCTTGGGGGCAGTGGACATCTCCCGGCGGGAGACGCGGGCAGCGGTCGAGCGCAAAGCGGATCGGGTAGCGAGTTGCATCATGGTCATCCACACTGTGTGCCGAGACAAGATTTTGCTGCGGCCGCTTGGCAGCGCTGGAGCTCGCTCGCGACCGCGATCCCAATCTACTGGCGAAGAAGACATCGGATGCGAACGCTGGCGTATCAATCGATCGAGTCAACCAGACTTGCCGTCTTGGCCGTAGAATTTACTTGTCTGTCCGCGGACCGGTGATGTGGGGACCAAATCCAAAAGGGGAAATGGGTGAGCTTCAACCCATCAACCAACAACCGTAGTGGCCTGTTTCGCCTAGTGCCCTTTTTGTAGTCTCGGTGGATTGTTCAGCCCAGAGCCGTACTAGGTTTAGTCATGGTCCGTGCCGTTGCTTCCCGTGTCGTCCCCAAGGCCAGGATTTCCAAGTCCATGGCCCGCGAGGCTGCAGCTGAGGCTGCTCGAATTCAGGAACTCGCCCGAAATGCGGATGCTCCTGCCTCTGTGGCCCGCATCCCCGCCCGGGCTGGAGACGACTTTCGAACTGCCCGTGTCGGTTTGCGCCCCATGGGAACTAGTCGACGTGTCTTTCTTCTAGACCCCCATTTGGGTGCTGCCGAAATGGATGGTTTGGCCCATCGAATCCGTGCTCTAGCCGACAACAACTCTATCAATAGTATCCTCATTGCTACCGATGATAAGGATGATGCTGAAATGAACTGTCTTCCCCGATACGTTACCGCTCTTGATGATCCTGCTTTCCGTGGCCTTACCGTTGAGTTTGATCCTTCCCCTGACTCCACCTGGCATGTCTCGGGTGGCTACGATCCCCTCGTTGTCGCTCAAGGCTTGGATGCTCCCGACGCCAAGGAAAATGAACGTTACATGTTGGAGAGTTTGAAGAAGCTGGCACTTGCTGTTAAGGGAGTTCAAGGAGGAGAGCACGCCACATATGTTCCCGTCGTCACCATGCCTCACGGAATTGTGACAGATGGTGGATTTGCTTTCTGCATGGGAGGCTATGTGATGGCCACAAGGCAAAGCTCCTTCAAAATCATGAACCCTTCTCGTGGATTGTCGTTGGATCCTGTCGGTCTCTCCTACATTCTTCCTCGCCTTGGATGGGAGCACCAGCAACGTAGTTCCAAGTATTCCGGATGTGGAATGCTCATGGCCTTGGCTGGATACGAAGCCAACTGCTTTGACATGGTGGAAACTGGTCTCGCCACTCACTTGGTAGCCGATACCGATGCACTTCCCTTGTTGGAGCACAGCTTGGCCACCATGCGTCCTTGGAACCAACAAAAGCTCGTCAAGAACAACAAGCGATTCTACGGAAAGAAGCACTTCCGTGACCCCAACTCCTTTTACCGCAACGTTGAGATTGCCAACGTTATTGAGCAACTCTCGGAACACGCCGCCAACCCCTCCAACACCCTTCCCTACGATTACATGGCAAACAACATGGAGGACCCTGCCTTGGATACGGAGGTTGTTCCATGGGATTCTGGTTTCTACACCAGTGATTTGGTAGATACTGCTGCTCATTTTGACAGTATCTTCAAGAGGGAGAGCACTGTAGAAGGCATCTTGGAACGACTACGGGAAGCTGGATCCAAAAAGTCGGAGGACGCCGAGGAGAAGGAGAATATCGCAATTGCCAAGGAATTGGTGCAGCGCATGGAGCGTCAATCTCCATTGGCTTTGCGCGTGACGTACCAACTCTTGAAGATGGGTCGAATGCGAAATGCTCAACTGGAATCTTGTATGGACCGCGAAGTCAAGGCACAGTTGAACATGTTCCAACAAAAGGACTTCCAAGAGTGGGCTCGTCATGTCCAAGCCAAGGGAGGAGAGAGCAAAGCCCCAGCTTTCACTGGGTGGAAGCACAAGAGTGTGAAGGATGTTACGGATGATGAAGTGGATGCCATCATTAGCGGAAACTAATTTTCTAGCGAATTGTATTGGAAAGAACCTGGTGGTTTTAATGTTGTGAATCGTTAGAAAAGGAACGTTTCGTGGAATCGCCTAGGAATATTATTGTGATATCACGGATGTCCCAAGCTCATTTTTGTTAATACCAGCTAGAAGGTTGGATGCTTTCAGCAACAAGGATGCTAATGGCAAACAACTCTGGCTCCATGTAGATGGGCAACAATTTCCCAAAGATCTCTGCACTGAATATGTACTAACAACATAAGATTCTATGATAGTACAAGCCACCAGAGGTAGTCTCCCATAATACCTAAGTATATGCTACCCTTATCATGGTTCGTCCGAATTCGAGTGAGCACGGTACGTCCCGCGTGATGTTGTGATGTTGTGGAATAGGGAATTACCACGTGGTGGCATCCATGGTGTTGGATCGTGGTGGGTTTGAGGAGCCAACCACGATTGGGGATGACGGAGGAGGGAGAGTCGGTGGCGCATTCTCAGGCCAAGAAAGCTTCGGAGACGGCTGGAATTCGTCGCTCACGTAGAGTTGTACGTCAGAAACTGGTACAGATCAATCGTGGAAAGCCGGGGAGCCTGTGCCGTATTCGGAAGAAGGTCATAAACCCATGGCCACGCGCAGAACACATTACAAGAGAATTCATCCATCAACAAACTGCACTCACATTGTTGACTACTCGTCATAGAAGAATACAAGACTGAAACCAACAACCTACACAACATTCCAAATCAATACACTCATGACAGCAGCAATTGCACCCAACGACGTACTCTGTGGCCGAGGTGGTGCCACAAACAATCATCCTGGCAACAAAAAGTTTCGCTCCATTGTTGCAGAACACATGGACGAGTACCTTCAAGCCCGAAAGAAAGAGAAAGCTACCATCGCTAAACGTATTGTTACTCAGATCAAAGAAGCCGGAGGTCGTTTCTTGAAGCGAGACCAAGATACTGACGTTTGGGTAGAAGTTCCTGAACGAAGAGCTAGAGAGAAGACTTCTCAGGCACTCCGAGAAGGGTTGGATGTTCGACACAAGACGTACCGACCTGAGAAGATGGCTAGAAGGGATAGTGACGCAAGTTCTGAGAATCCTAGGAAGAAGACTCGATTGGTAGAGGGAAAGGTTGCCGACAATGACTCAATACATCAATCTCCAGGAAACTCTCCTGTGCCTGAATTGAAGAACGAAACACCGTCTCCAAGATCTGTGGATCCCCTCTTTCTCTGCTTTGAACCCCCAGTCATCTCACAACCCATTTCTCCTATCGACTGCGAGGATGTTGCAGCTGTGTAGTGATGGGTGCTAGGGATTCGATTGCTTAACAATAGAGGACAAAAGGGGACATATTTTTGCGGTGCATATGAATCTCTGCTTCGGTGGAGATTCTCTACTTTCAATGTTTCTACATCACTACAAGTACTTGCTTTATCGATATTTGACGTAGTAACCAAATGTATAGCATAGTATCAAACGTCAAAACAATGCAATGTCAATCGATTGATGTAACGGGTCTCCGGGAGCGAAGGGCTTCAGGTACTAGTCGCAGATAGTCCTGTTTGCTAGCGGGCAGCATAATCTACTACTAGTATAATCCTATGGATAAACAACTGCTACATTGTTCTTTCAAGTCGTTTTATCGGTGGCTACAAGTGACGCTACCGTTACACTTATCACATTATCGGTATGGTACTGGATAGCCACCATCCCCGACTCTTTGAATGCCCTCTCAGAGGTGACAAGACTCAGGCAAGTTACTGCCTCAAATCAACCATGGATGGGGCACGTCCCAAGCCATTGGCTTGCACCTCGGGACAGATCTCAAACTCCCTCTTCTGGAAAGCCTGGTTGTACCATTGAACAGTCTTGCGGATACCGTCCTCAAAGGAAACTGAAGCCTTGTATCCCAACAAGTCGGTAGCCTTGCTTACGTCGGCACAAGTATAAGCTATAGTTACAAGAAAGCAAACAAATAGGTTAGATCATACTCTTCAAGAGAACCCATCATCATGGACGTCAACGATGCAACAAGAGTTAGCTAACAGGACTTACGAACATCTCCAGGTTGATCAGGGAGGATCTTGATGACTGCCTTCTTTCCCGTGTACAACTGGACCAAATCGATGAACTCCTTCAACGAAGTTCCAGATCCTTTACCAAGATTAAACACTTGATACTTGTACTTTCGATCAATGGCTCGGACCACTCCATCTACAATGTCCGTAATGTAGGTATAGTCACGACTCGAGGTGCCGTCTCCGAACTGTTGGATCTCCACACCACGACTGACGCGATCAATAAACTTGAAAGGTGCCATATCAGGGCGTCCTCGAGGTCCGTAGACGGTAAAGAAACGAAGAGCCGACACATTGAGACCATACAAATGATGGTAGGTGTAAGCCAAAAGCTCGCATGCCTTCTTGGAGGCGGCATAGGGTGAAACAGGGCAATCCACATTCTCTTGTTCGGAAAAGAAGCTGGACTTGGAACCGCCATAAACAGAGGAGGAAGAAGCAAACACAAAGTTTTCGACTCCATACCTATGAGACAACTCCATCAACTGGGTCGTTCCAGTAATGTTGGAGTGGATGTACACAAAGGGATCTTGGATGGAGGGGCGAACGCCAGCACGTGCTGCCATGTGACAGACCCACTTGGGTTGTTCCTTCTCAAAGATCCTAGTCATCAACTCTTCATCACAGATATCACCACGGTAGATGGCTAGACGGCCTGGTTCGGGGTATTGCTCCGCAAGAAGGCGCAAGTTGGTCTCCTTGACACGAATGTCGTAGTAGTCGTTCATTTCATCAATAATGACCACATCGTCACCGCGAGACAGGAGGTAATCGGCAACATGGCTACCAATGAAACCTGCTCCTCCAGTAACAAGGACTTTCTTGTACCCGGTGTGGGGATCAACAAAGGTGGGATGTTCCTGGACAATGCCGTTGGGCGAAGACAGAATCGACATGATGGAAAGTTAGGGAAAAGGTTGACTGCGTCCGGAAAGGGATATAGGAAGTAAAGAAACTAGACGGTAGTTCCGCCTGAAACAATTGGGTTGGAAAGAGTGCAACAAGGGCAACGGTTAGTCACATTGTTGGTGCACGTTTGCGCCACGCCTTGTTGTCCAATGCTACTATGGCTGCAAGTAACATACCTTTGACGCAGGATTGTCTGAAGCCGGTGTAGGGAAACGTTTTTTCTCGCTTGGGGTTCCTCTGTTTGTTGAGAGGAACTCGACCGACAAGAGTTTGTTGTTGCAATGAATGGGTAACCTCGAGTGGTGGAAAAAGTGGGGGTGTGGTTCGTGTGGCGTTTCGCCACCAACGGTGAATCTCTCCTTCCGCCTTTCCGATTCGTCCAATCATGTTGTGGTGTGCGACGACGAGCTCATGAGGATTTTACTCCAGCTGGCACTGATCCATTGGGCACGCACTCAATGTCGTCGGCGGCCGACCACTCCCGTAAATATATAGCGCACCACCACCACACTCGTGGCCTATTTCTCTATTAATATTCTAACTACTGGCATCCTGCTGGGATGGAATACATGAGCCTGACCTGCCATAAATATTTAGCATGCGGTAGTAGACGGTCACAGACACTCGTACTACCGTAGTATCTTCAAGAAGAAAAGGAACTTTCAGGCAAGACCGCTGCCAAACCAAACCGGTGCACACACTTCCGTCCAACGACCAGCAATTGCAAGCTGTATCTTTCTCCTTCTCGTTGCCTTGACCTTGGATCCTCGCAACCCATTTATTGTATCTAACGATATACTAGTCTGTAATCTAGCATCATGTCGGACGATGAAGATGTTCTTGCGGAGCTCATGGGGCTAGCTGATGTTGACGACGACAAACCCAAGAAATCCAAGAAGAAGAAGGACAAGAAAGATAAGGAGAAGGACAAGGATGGAGAGAAGAAAAAGAAGAAAAAGAAAAAGAAGGATAACGATGTTGATGTGGAAGAAGACGATAGTCAGGAAGATGCACCTCAATCTCCCGTTCAGTCCCCTTCCAAGGTGGATTTAGATCCATCCGAATTTATGTCTCCCAGCAAGGTCAAGAAGTACAGTGCAGACTACTTTGAGTCCATGTTGGCGGAGATTCGAGACAAGTGTGATAAGAAAATCAAGATCAAGAGCAGCGATAGGGACAAATTCTTGGATGCCTGCCATGCCTACTATGAGTGTTGGGGTGCCAAATGGGAAAACGAGCAGTGGTTGAATCAACTCCTTGAAAACAACGGAAGCCAAGAAGAAATCGATGAAGCACAAGCCTACGTCGACGAGTCTGCTGCCGCAATGCCCAAGCTCAAAACCAAGTGTATCAAGGCCGCACTCAAGGTCTTCGACAAGATTGACGAAGACAAGATGGATTCTTTGGAAGACAAACTTGTCAAAGGAGCCATCGTCGCCCAAGCGACTCCTCAGTATTTGGCTGATTTTGCTGCCCAAAGCAAGGAAAATGAGAAGCTTCTCAAGAAACTATTCGGCGATGCTGAATTGATGAGGGATATGCTTCGTTTCGGTGGTCCTACAAAGTACCAGTACGGCAATGCCATCAGGATCTACGAAGAATGCGTCAGTACCATGAAAGATTTGGACAAGAAGTGGGAAAAGCTCAACAAAAAGATCGCCTTGGCCTGTGCTCTTGAATTTGCGGGTGTCATTCGAGAGTTTGACAGTTCTGTCGAAATCGATGGAGTCGCACGCTACCATCACTATGCGGACGCTCACAAAAATGGAGAATTGGATCCCGCATTTCCAAATTTCAGTGTCTGGGAGATGCGACAAATCGTAAACTGCGATGCTCCCAATGAACAAATGAAATGGTGCCGTGATATGGTCATGAACTATGTTCCTCATATCACATTCATCACGGACGAGAAATTGCGGTACACCTACATTCTCGATACAGATGTTCGCATCCGAAAGCCCACTTGGACTGCAAGTCCTCGCACCTACCCAATGATTCTATCAGGAGGTGGCAACCAGTCCATTAATTCTTGGTTTGGTCGTTTCCTCCTCAAGTCGTTCGGTTTGCCAACGTGGGGAGCAAAGGAGCGAAAATTCGATGGATACTGCAGGTGGACCCCAGATGGCTGGGAGCCAATGCATGGCACCAAGTGGGAAACTAGCACTTGGCAAGGAAAGACTGGTGAAGATTTCAAGATTGAACTCGAAGCCCGCAACAAGGCGCCTCAGCAAGAATATTGGAAGAAGCTCGTCATGCTCCAAGCATTTGCCGATGTCATTGACGGAGATCCAGGATCTATTCCAGAACATGAGGTAGATGTTTTGCACCCAGAGAGATTCTGGAGGTCGATGGCCATTGTTTCCATGGCACTTTTGTTTCAGACGGAACCAGAAGTCGAAAGGACCTTCAAGCGTGAAGGCAAACACCTCGTCGAAACCAGAAATGAAAAATACAAGAAAAAGTACGAGGCCGATCTCCCAGACGACGAAATTACTGATGAGGACGGTGTCATTACAATTCCTGCCAGTCGACATGGTTTCCAGTCGGGTAACGTAATGGTTATTGACAGTTACGAGGGAACCAAGCAAGTGAATTTCCTCGCCGACGGCGTGGTCGAGTACGAGATTCCTGATACGGCAGAGGAAAAGACGTATACCTTGACCATGGAAGTATGCACTGTATCTGCCAAACAAAACCCACTTTCCATGAAGATCAATGATGACGACAGCAGCGAAATCAAGATCAAGATCCCCTACACGATGGGCAGCTGGCAAACCATGGAGGGACCAAAGGTAAACTTGGAGCCTGGTTCGATGGTGAAGTTTTCTCGCCCCAAGGGAAGCCTTGGATTGGCCATCAAAAAGTTCATTTTTAGTTAGTGGTGATGTACGTATTGGATGTTGTGTGATACGTAACGCAGTGACTATAGCTCGAATAACATTAGTGAAATACAATGTCAACCCAGCTACCGATCTGTACCAACCAAGCAGATAACAGTGGCAGAAGCAGGAGGTCACGGCGGCGACAAGTATGATCCGACGTGATGGGTATATCATCCAAGTAAAGGGGAAACGAAAGAACGGAATGCCCCGCAGAGCATCCATGTTGACGAAATTGCTGATTGTCACATGCAAGAGAACCAGGCTTGGTTCACCACACGGTGCTACCCAAGAGGCATCCACCCCATCTACTCTAATCAGAAAATACGGAACTTTCCCCGTCCTCCCAACGCCAAAAAGAACGCCAGGAAGCGAGAAAGGAGCTAACAAACGGATCGGAACCGCGACATGGAACAAAACCCCAACGTAGAAGTGTCCCACCATCCTTCTCAACGCCAGGAAACGAGAAAAGGAGCTAACAAACGGATCGGAACCGCGAGATGGAACAAAACCCCAACGTAGAAGTTTCCCAACAACCTTCCCAACGCCAGGAAACGAGAAAAGGAGCTAACAAACGGATCGGAACCGCGAGATGGAACAGAAAACCCCAGAAGTTTCCCACCATCCTCCCAACGCCAAAAAGAACGCCAGGAAACGAAAAAAGGAGCTAACAAACGGAACGGAACCGCGATGTGAAACAGAAACCCAAACGTAAACTTCTAACCGAATCCCGGAACGACTACCCTTATTGGTTCGACTCCTTCAACCGAATTGGAACCACACTCACGTTTGTGAAGTGTGCTAGGACGACACGGGCTGTGCTGCGAGACAAGCAACAGCTTAATATCCGCCATAGCCGCCTCCACCGCCACCGCCACCGCCACCGCGGTAGTCATCATATCCTATACAAGCAAGAGAAGGCGTGAGATGAGGGTCCAATACAATACTTCACGCATAAGATACTCCAGCTTGTATCTTGGTTCAAGGTACAGCAACAACTATTTGCTCACCTCCACCTCGGCCCCCGTAGCCACTGCAATGCAACAAAGCATGAATGTGTAAGTATTTTGTTGGTAGAGACTACCAACACAACGGGCTAGAGAAACGTACCCTCGGTCATCGTAACCACCGCCTCCTCCTCGGGATCCTCCATAACCTCCACGGTCATATCCACGGTCGTAGCCACCGCCACCACCTCCGTAGCCACTATTGATGAAAACAGGAGACAAATGAGTAAGCTTCCAAAGCTCAACATATAGGTCAGCATTGATGCCTTCCAACGTACCCTCGGTCATCATAACTGCCTCGGTCGTAGCCGCCGCCGCCACCACCTCCGTAGCCGCCTCCATATCCAGAGTCACTATCGGTTCAAGAAAGAAGATGTTAGTTCTGGGAACCAACCGTTCAAAATAGCATTCCTAGCAAAAGCAAACACGTACCGGCCACCTCCATAGCCACCGCCACCTCCGTAGCTGTAAAGAAAAAGAAAGAATCCACCAAGAGAGTTAGACACCAAGCACATCTATGGGATAGTATCTACCCGTATCCAAGATAACGTACCCGCCGCCTCCATGTCCACCATCATTGTATCCTCCACGGCCACCGCCGCCACCACCTCCTCCACGAGGTTGGGCCTCATTGACACGAAGCGCACGTCCATCCAACTCGCGTCCATTCAACTTGTTGCAGGCCACTTCGGCATCCGCAGCAGGCATGGTGACAAAGCAGAACCCCCGGACATTTCCGGAATCTCGGTCCGTGGGCATGAAGCAGTCGGTGACAGTTCCGTATTCTTCGAACATGCGGCGAATCTCAGTCTCGGGAGTATCAAAAGAAAGGTTTCCAACATACAACTTGACCTTTTCACTGCCCATGGGGTTGAAGGATCCAGCTCCACCGGGACCCATGCCAGGCTTGCGCTCTCCCTTGGGGCGAGACTCGTTGACACGGATGGTTCGGCCGTCCAAAGGAGATTGGTCTAGCTTGGCAATAGCCTTTTCTGCGGCATCGCGGGTGTCGAGGGTCACGAATCCGAAACCACGAGGACGCTGGGTTCCGCGCTCGGTGGGAAGAAAGACTTCTACAACATTTCCAAACTGCGAGAATTCAGAGCGAAGACGAGCCTCATCGGTGGCTAATAACAACAGCAGCCAAAACAACAACAGTATGTCAGTACGAGTCTTTGAAGGATCCAACTATACACACAACAAAACGAGATTCGATCACGTACAATAATCCAAGTTTCCAACGTAAAGCTTGACTCCCTCCGGAGCAGCAGCGGCATCGCCCGGAGGAGCTCCAGCAGCATCTCCTTGGTCGGCAGGAGGAGCGTCAGCCACAGGGGCTTGCTCATCTGCAGGATTGTCACCTCTTTCTGGTGAACGAGATCGGGATCGGTCAGCCATGGTCTTGCGTTACACTCCTCAAATCGAGCTTGTTGTGTGGCTGCGGCCACCACTACACAACATCTCCCCGCATTGCCTGTCTTGCGCATCATCGGACGAGGACGGACTCTTGTGCGACATGGGCGCGACATGCGAATCACCCACACCCTTCTCGTCCAGGTGCGAATCCTATTAAGTTATTATAAGGTTAGTTTACAGAAGATGCAACAAAATTCTGGGATCCCAATTCTGTTTCCAGAATGGTTCTGGGTGGAGCGGAAGGAATGATCTAACAATGACAAATCGCTCCAACAAAAATGTCGGTGTTGTCATTGTATACAATGCTACGAACTACACTACCGGTAGGGCAGGTATATAACTCCTCTTGTTGGGGACAACTAGACTCATGGTCCGTATTGCTTATACTTTTAGCGCGCACAAGCAGATCTTTTGAACAGCAGAGCTATTGTGCGTGTAGTAGTAGTTGGACGTTTTTAGTAAGTAAACCCCCGACCATGGTTCGAATCGTTTTGTTGTGCCTTTAGGTAGTCTTGGAGTACCTTTTGAACTTTGCTAAAGTTGGACAAAACCAACTGTCGCAACATTGGGGCATTCCTTGCTAGGATAGTGAAGCATAGTTGCAAATAGTTGGGGTCTACCAACTTGCGGACAAATTGGTTTTCCTTGACTTCACGTCCTTCGGCGTCCTTGCTTTTGGTGCTCTTTTCCACCACCAAATCCACCACGGGAGCAAGGACATTGGACAACCGCGGAGAGACGCTCGAGACAATTTGCTCTTGGCTCGCGGTCAACTCCCCGTTCAGTAGACTAAGATTTTGGTCTGCAGCCCCACTTCGATCCGTTCCCCACTTGTAGGTGGCCGTGGCCACACAGCAAACTAGCAAGTTGAATTCTTCCAAAATGGCCTGCATCGTCGCAGCCCACTCTCTTATTGCAGCCTCGTCCAAAGAGTCGCCGAGGCCAAACCTGTCCTCGGGGACCTCAGGAACTCGAGGACACAAGGCTTCCATTTTGCTTCGAATATCGTCGAGTGTGTATGTGTGGAAACCTTCGATGCCGAGTTCATCGGTCTTGGCGGCTTTTGCTGGGGGTGCCGTTGCACTCCCAGAATCAGGGGCATTTTTTCTCTTTTTGGTTGATGATGAAGGAGCTGAGGGAGGCATGATATTAGTCTAGAAGTATTTTCAATAAAGAAACAAGTAGTCCAAACAAGGAGTTGTTCTTTCTGAATCCTAATTCAACAAAGGAACGGAAATGGGAGTGGGAACTTCAGGAAGAAAAAGTACGTACTGCCAATCTCAAATATATGCAATGGCTCTCTGTCAAGGTCCCGTCTGTAAGCCTGTCCTCGGTAAAGTCGATTGAGTCGACGGGTCTCAGTATCTTTGCTTTGTTGGTGAGAGTGAAGCTCTAAAAAAACGCTATAGAAAAATATAATACTGTGTACTCTACAAATTGTGAAATCCGCCTCTTTACTCGTAGCCTCTGACGAAGGATACCCTCCCTTTAGCCAGAATTTTCGTCGTCCTCGACGCGATCCTTCCCACTGTTGTAAGTGACGCAGGGTTGTTCCGTCCATGCCCCTTTTCCACTTGGGTAGGCACACCAAGTCCATGGGACAGCAGGCAACCCAGCGTGATCATCCGGTCCACCCAGGCCATTGTACAAAATACATTCGGGACGCGGGCTCCAAGCGTACCGAATTCCGAGGATAGTCGTATTATTGTTGGTTTCAACAATGACTTCGTCCTCGCCACTCAGATAGGCCCGAGCAATTGGATACCATTCCCCATGAGGAGCCAAGGCTTCAAACGAATTACTTTTGCAGCAGGAATTACAGTCAGCGGAACCAGAAAAATGGAGCTTGCCGATATCTGTGTCTCCAATTGTCCATTGCAATCGAGCTCCACTGTTCCCATTGAAACTCTCCAGTTGAACACCTTTTAAGGTTGGCCCAATCGCATCTTGACTGCTCTCTGGAACTTCATATCGAATTTGCTGCATCGACAGAGACAATCGCCGTCCTACTTCTTGCTTGCGACGGGGGTGCACAGGATAGGTTGGAGACGCAGTAGGATCACTCAAATCCATGGCAGTGGCCATTCCAACGTTGGGGACTTCCAGGGCTGCCGCTTGAGCTGCTCGCAACCATGGCCAGGTATGACCATCCTCAAATCCAGCCAATTGTACAAAGATAAATGGCAAATCGGGCTCTTCCCACTTTGTGCGCCAGTCTGAAATCATGGCAGGGAAACGACAAGCATAGGATTTGGGATCGTATTCATTCGCTTCCCCTTGATACCACACCACACCAGATAGTCTCATTGGAATAAAAGGATGGATCATACCATTCCATATGGAAGAAGGACTAGCCTTCCAAACTATTTCGTGTGCCTTTTGTACAACGGCAGGGTCTAATGGAATGCTGTCAGCGCGTTTGTCTCGTGTTGCGACAGAGCTGGTCGTGGTGTCCGCAACGTCTGGTCGAAGTCCTCCACAAGTACGATCCTGCATCGCTGCTGGTGAGGAAAATGCTTCGATCGGCTGTCCACTCCAAGCGGAAGTTACCAAGCCAATGGGAACCTCGCCACCCAACGCCTTGTATGTGTCTCGACCGAAGAAGTAACAAACAGCAGAAAAAACTCCAAAGGAGGCTCCAAGTAATGAGTCTTCTTCCGTCATGTTTCCAGTGACAGCTGAAGGAGAACTTCTAGCCCATTGATAATATGTCTTGGTGGCAACATCCACCTCTTCCTTGTCCGATACTACCAGTTTGGCGGTGGCCAACCTCAGGTTGGGATAGTTGATGGAATCTGTAATTTCCTTATCGCTGTCAAAAGCTTTGCAAACCGTAAATACCATGTTGGATTGACCGGAACATAGGTATACATCCCCAAAGGCAATATCCACCAAAGTGATATCATCATTTCCATCCGAAAGAACGATCTCATGATCAGCCCCCGCCGGTTGCGGTGGAAGAGACACTTCCCAACTCCCATCCTTTCCAGCCGGGTCACTGCGAACAACCACTCGACCACTGTCCAAGGCAACCGTAACAACAGCTCCAACAGCAGCCCAACCCCATAGGCGCGCTTCTTGAGGCTCGCGCTGCAACACCATGCTGGAACTGACAAAGGTTGGAAGCCGCAGGTGTCCAGCACCAACTTCGGAATCCACCCGCTCGCAGTTTACTCGAAAATTCACATGAATCCAAACAAGGATAAAGGCGATGAAAGAAGATCGCCACATTGCAAGCTTTGGATTCTCTATTACCTCGTAGTCTGACAATGTTGGTGGGCGTTTTGGAAAGTGGGCTGTGTTCGCCGCCAGATTTGCAGGATGTGGTTGAGTCTAACGATTCGTATCGTGATGGCACACTCCCGGTATTCGTTTTCTGCTGCCTTTCTACTCTGTTTGTGTTGCTCTGGAGCAACACCGCAACAACATCGCCGTCGTCAACCGAAGAGAACGTAACGAAAGAGAACTCTTTTGCAGCCACATCTAGATAGTGGGAAGGTCTACTTTCTAGGCTTTCATCGCTAGGCTGATTGCACTAGTACTAGTAAAAGATGAGAAGAACATTTCAAGTAAGAAAAGTTCTTGCTCTGGCTACCGTACTACTTCCTGAAGATAGCTACACTAGAGAATTTTATGTATTGTCACCAGCAGCGTGGTTGCAAGGCGCCTTCCGAAAACTCCTTCAGCTAACAGGAGGTAAAAGTCATGATCCTCTGTAGCCTTCTTTTTCCAGACATGGGATTTGTACTTGCAGTTGCAGCAAGTAGTAGTCATGGGATTTGTACTTGCAGTTGCAGCAAGTAGTAGTAGTAGTAGTACTAGGTAGTAGTAGTCTACCGGTATCTAGGGTATTTAGGTACTGGGATTTCACTGAGCTGGCACGTTTCAACACTCTTACTCTAATCCGTTGGGCTGTCAAGTGGCGACGCCAACTGTCAAGAGAGAGAGTGTGGTGATGGTGGGAGAGTTGCCAAAGCTGGTATGGCGCTTGGCGAACTCTTCTCGGGGGGAATTCGAGAGGTCGCTCACCTGATCCGCTAATCTGATTGGATCTTTCTAGGGGGTTCTTACGGGATGTTCCGTGGGTGTCACCTCAGAATTCATAAATCAAAATCCTGGCACAGCACGAACCTCATCTTCCGCGAGAATACAAAAAAGGGTGCTTCGCAAAATATCATGTTTTTCTGGAATTCTCTCTCTAGCACACTTCAGAACTTCCTCCTTGCTGCAATCGTCTCCCAGTGTACCATTCTGTTATCCAGATTGAGCAGAAAGTCTAACAGCATGAAACGCGTCACATCTCGAAGACGTTTTTCCTCTCGGTCTTCGGACGACTTTTCTGCCGCCACTCCAACTTCGACATCGACGTCGACAGTGTCTTCGCCACTGGTTTCTCCAGCCATGAGTAATGTCACCATGCCATCATTGACTGAAAGTTCTGTTTCCCCAAGCCAAGGTGAACAAGAAGGAAGACGAAAAGTACTTGAAAGGAAGGCATTTCTTGCTAGACTGAAAGACAGAGCCAAAGGCGCGGCCAATTCTGGCTACAAGAGGAAACATGATTCTTTCCTTGTGCCACTTGAAGTGACGTTCGAATCCCCTTCTTCTTTTCCTTTTTCCAACTTGGCCAGCGACTTACAGCTTGCTGTCTGCGAGTATTTAGATACAGCTACGCTCCGGTCAATGATGCAAGTCAACCGCAGAATGCGCTCACTGTTGCTTTCGCAAGAAGCCGACAAAGCGGTCTGGCTATCGCACTGTCAACGGAGCTGGTCCATCCCCCAGTCGGTGCAGCAAAATCAAGCCCATGTCTTTGTTGACGCATATCATCTCCCCACGGCAGCGTCATCGGTTGCCTCCAAAACCAATATCCCACTTCTCCTTTCGTTGACTCCATCCAACCTCCCAACGACCATGGACATTGCATTGATGAAACGACCAGTGCGAAGGTTACGGTCGATTCCTCCGTCACCTCCCCGTTCTTCCCAGATGGAGGTTTGTCGGACGCAAGACCCTTCAACAGTTGCCGTTCGCTACACGGGCGAAGTTGGCCTCGGGGATCGCTGTATCCGAGCCAACAACCCATTGCCTCGCCCTTCCCAAGATACCTCCGCCTTTTCGTTGTCGTCTCTTCGAGATGCCCATGCTGTCCCTCCAGTTTGGAACGCAGAACGCCCACGCACCCGGTTTTATGACTTTCTCTGTCGAACAGCCATGGCTATGATGCAATACCCCCGGCCATTCGTCGCGCCGTACCTCAAAAGCGAAAACAACTGGCAAGTGACACCCTCATTGGTAGCTTATTTTGAAGTTGATATCTTGCATTCCTCGGAGGCTACAACTGAAGAAAATACTACCAGGCACCCTGCTTCCCATCGCTCATTTTGGGGTGCCCGACGAACCGAATGTGTTGCCATTGGCCTCGGAACCCGATCATTTCAAGTCCATGGACGAATGCCAGGCTGGGACTCGCAAAGCGTTGGGTACCATGGCGATGATGGTGGTGTATTTCATGCTAGCGGTGGCATGCTAGAGCAATATGGTCCAACATTTGGCAGTGGGGACACTGTCGGGTGTGGTATTGACTTTGTTGAACAAGCAATCTTCTACACCCTCAATGGCGAGTTTTTGGGATACGCTCTGAAGCATGCAACCACATTCTGCAAATTGTTTTTGGAACAAGATTTGTACCCTGTTGTTGGAATTGACTCTCATGTCCCAGTGTCGATGAACTTTGGCAAGACAAAACCATTTCAGTTTGATCTAGCAGCTCATTTCAATGAGCAACACGAAAGATATATTGCTCCCCGATACCAATTCCAAGGGACTGAAGAGCCTGTATTGTCCAAGTAATCAATGTCCACCCAGTTGTATTCATTGAAGAACCTGAACTCGCTCCTTTCAAATCTACAAAAACAAAAACATATACTTGGGAATGAAAGGAAGCATACCAACCGCTACTACCCTAGACTTTTTAGAACTGCACGTGTAAACAAGTTGTTGTTAAAGATTGTTTACCAAATTATTTCTGTGATATATTGCCTAGAGAGCTCCTGTAGTGCCCTCGACTTGGTTCACCCAACTATCCAACCCCTTGCCATGTTTTCTCCCTCGCTCTCATTCTTTGGGAGTTGCTTTGTTTGGAAAGGCCTGGACTAGGGTCAGAGCAAAGTCACCGACACTCTCAATAGAAAAGACACGACAACTAATGGTGGTTCATTCCAGAAACTTCAATCCGATGGATCAATATTCTTTTCCGTGATTTCGTCTAGCGTCACATTGAGGATCTCATTCACGAACTGAAGGATCATACGATTGTAAATAGGTGCCTTGAAGTGCGAAGGATCGTTGTATTCCGACCATGAAATATTGGCGGTCCAGGACACATTCAAGCATTCAAAGAGTTCGCAAACCCGGTAATCATGTTTGTGAAACTCGGAATACATATACTTCTCAAAGGGTCTTTCATACCTCCGGAAGGTTGTTGTCCGATAGACCCCTCGGATTCCATGGCGATCCAAAGCTTCCCTCAACGACAAAAGCATATCATCATCGTTCAAGTCATGATCAAGCCAGATACCTGCATTGAATAGAAACAAGTTGGGCTTTGGGGTCAGACGCGCGATGTATTGATCCACGAGGTCACCCCACCGATCGTATTGCCACACTGGAGTGGCATTTGTTTGGAGGAGGCCGCGAGGACAAAAGACGGTACCATTTTCTGCAACTTCAGTCAAAAGCTCATCAGGACCACTCGAGTCAAAAATTTCTGACGCACGCCAGTGGCCTTGAAAAGGAATCGACCCCAGTTTGCAAAAGTATGCCAAGTAGTTGTCTCCATGCGAAGTATTGGTGGAGAAGAAGCGATTCTCGTAACTCGGATGAAAGTCTTCGCCACGGTAACAGTCGCAATCTTCGAGAGGTTCCAAGACTGTATGTGAATATTCTACCCATTTGTTGAACGTTATCCTCTTGTTTTGTTCCAGAATCCATCGATTTCTGTGGGGCCAGCGTCCGTGCCTCAGTAGATATGCCAACCCGATATATGTACCTAAACCTCGTCAGAGAGTCTCCAGCGAAAGCAATTCGTAAGCCTGCTGGCAATGTTACGTTGCCAAAACTGAATACCTCGGGTTGATGTTCAGACTCTTGAGTGTACTGTATTCCTTTGGGCAACAATGCTGTCACCTTCCACAAAATTAACAAGACAAGGAGGACCCCAAAAGCCGAGGTTTTCCTCGGAGGCGATTTGATTCTCAAAGTCACGTTTTCGATTGTTGGTGTCAATGTACGTCGATGGAAAACAACCTGCAACAGTCAAATCCAAACTTGTTGGCGACCTCTCTACCGTAGGCAGAGTACTCGTAGTCGTGCAATGCATTTCCGTCACAACCATTCTACTAGTACTAAATAACTACCTACCGGTAGCTAGCGGGGTAGTAGTACCGGTACTGCACTACCTACCTACCGGTAGGGAGCTGGGTAGGTGGTAACGAATACCTCGTAGCGGAAAAGAAACTGATTATGCAATGATGACGTCACGTACAGATGTGGACCACCAAGACGAACTTCACGTCTGCACAACCGCAAGTTTTGTTGTTGCGATCTTGCCACAATCTGGAGAATTGGCCATTAGCACCTCCAGCGGATTCTATACACAAAGCCTTACCTCTTGCTGTGACAGTACTTCTTTAAGCTCAATTTCTTTCCATTTGTTTCTGCTACTCAGATGATGTCTTTACAGCTTCTTCTAAAGCTGACACTCCTCCCGTTGGCGCTGGCGTTTGTACCCCCAATGGTGCCGTCCAAATCACTTTTGCTCTATCAAGAGTCATCGATGGTGAGGACAGTAATTTGATTTTCTGGTCTAGTCAGACTTTAGACTACACCTGCACAAAACGCAGAATATTGATCTCACATCCATTCTTCTCATATAGTCTCTTGAGATGTCGACAGTACCTACAGTGGTCTCCGAAGAACGTCCCTTTCGGATAGGAACGAGAGGTTCTCCATTGGCCATGGCACAGGCCTTGGAAACTAAACGACTTTTGCAAGCGAACTTTCCGGAATTGACCAATCTTGAAATTACTGTCTTGAAGACGCAGGGTGACATGATTTTGGACAAGTCGTTGATGGAGCTCGGAGGAAAGGGATTGTTTACCAAGGAATTGGACGTGGCTTTGCTTTCCAATCAAGTGGATATCTGTGTCCATTCTATGAAAGATGTTCCCACCTGGCTCCCTGAGGGTACTGTATTGCCCTGCATGCTGACTCGAGAAAATACAAACGACGCCTTTATTGTCAGCAGCACCGCCAAGGGTGGATCTGTTGCTAGTTGCAAACGAATTGAGGATCTCCCCGATGGATCTGTGATTGGAACCGCTTCATTACGTCGGCAGGCTCAAATCTTGGCAAAAAATCCAACCTTGAAATGTGTCAACTTCCGCGGAAATTTGCAAACGCGTTTGCGAAAGTTGGAAGAAGGAGTCGTTGATGCGACCATGCTTGCCATGGCTGGATTGAATCGTATGAAGATGGAATCTTGTGCCACCAGTGTTTTGGATTGGGATGAGATGCTCCCTGCTGTTGCACAGGGTGCTATTGGCATTCAATGTCGTTCCGATGATGCTACGGCCATGAAATACTTGGCTGCATTGAACCACGACGAAACCAAGATCTGTGTGGATTGCGAACGAAGCTTCTTGGCTACCCTTGATGGAAACTGCAGGACGCCTATTGCCGGTCAAGCCAAATTGGTGTACGAAGGAGGTGCGAGACGTATTCAATTCCGTGGGTTGGTGGCTCTTCCAGATGGTTCTGAGACGTTCCACATTGAGGCAGAAGGGGATGCTGCAAATGCTGTAGAGCTTGGTAAGAAAGCAGGAGAAGGCATCAAGGCCAAGGCTGGAAGTGAGTTTTTCAAGCGAATGGTTGAGCTTTCACCTGCTAAATAGAAACACTCCAATAAGAAGGAAAGAAATCGCTGCTGGTAATCCAATCCAAAAAGTAGTACACCGGGATTAATTTACTGATTGTACTAGGTAGTATCAATTCATTCGTAATACTACGAAGTGCAGCTTTCTGAAGCAATTCATACAGGCAAACACCTCAACCTTCTCTTTCGCAAGGATGGTCAGATGCATGGTAAAAACTAGCGGTGTCATCGAAACTATCCCCATCATCGTGATGGCATGCCGGCATTCGCTAACTACTTGTGGCGTTGGCTATCAGGTGACGACGTTGAATGATGACAAAAGAAGAAGGGGGGCGGCGGCGCATCGTTGTGTTGCCAAACAAAGTGTTAAGTAATCTTCACCGAGTCCCACTCACAAAGTAATAAGGGTACTAAAATTTGGACTACGACAACAACTACGACGACGTTTCTACCCGCCGAACTCTGGATCTTGTTCGTGTTGTCAAAACAGTCAGAAGCGGAGCGGCATTCTTCTCACCTGTCCATTGCTCACAGTCAGTATTGTTCTCGTAGCTTGGTTGGCTGGCTGCTGCTTGTTTTCCACACAACAACAATATCTCGTACATCCCCATTCGGGCAGTGTGCAACCATGGGCAAGTCGTATACAGACACGTACTTCCAAAAAGATGAATCTATCCTTGCGGTTTATGACGTTGACTACGACAAGTCCACCGATTTCAACTTTCAATTGGGCTCCCGCAATGCCATTGGAGTTGCGGCCATGATCCCCTACTGTTGGCCATGTCTTCCTTTCATCGCCTGTTTCGTTTGCATGCCCATATTTTATGATAATGTCAGGGATGCTGTGGAAGCCCAACATGTCGGTACGTTTTCTATCGGGCAGCCAGAATGGTTCTTGAAAGGGTTCTCTCATGCAATCTCTCATTTTATCATACCATGATCAACAGCCATTACGCAGGATGGAATCAAATACGTGGTAGAACGCCACAAGCGCGGATGTCGCTTGGATTGTCAAGACGTAGGAAAAGTGTCCAAGACTGTTCCCTTCGATAAGATTACCGATTGCGATGTGGCCGAGCCCGCCGGTGCCAGTGGCCCTTGCTGTTGCATGGTTCAAAATGTGTTGGTATGTATAGTCGTCGGTAGTCTCCGTAGATTGACGGGTTGGTGAACCTGGAAACTCACGTTTGTCTCCATGCCATCTCAACGTCCGTAGTACACGGTAAACGTTGACACTGCGAGTGGCAATCGAGGAGGAGAAGGTTCGCCCAAGTTCGAATTGGTGTTGGCTGGGTTGAAAGATCCCGATCAATTCAAAAACGATGTTTGGAGTATGAAACGCGGGGAAGGTGTCATGGACAGTCCCTACGCGACGGGAGCCGTTCCCGTAGCACCAAGTGCCATGCGAATGGAAGATCGTGTTGCAGAGAGTATGATGACCTCTGCGTCGTCCATCAAAGGCCCTGCAGTAGCATCATCGGTTGGTGGTGATACCCGAGTCATTGCTTTATTGGAAGAGCAAAACAAGTTGTTGAAGTCTCAAAACAAAATCTTGAAGGATATTCTGCACAAGGACAAAAACTAGAGGAAGATAGTATTCACATCTTGTATCCGGTGCAGTGAAGTGACGTTTCTACAGGTTATTTTATCGATTGTTCCAAGATTTGACGAGTATTGCAGTATCTTAGATGTTCAGTTGTTGCAGCGTGCTCTTTCGCAAGGTTTTGGGTACCCCCTACAGTACTAGGAATATGCTCGTGAAGGCGTTCATTTGAACCAAATGGTGGTTGGCCCATTGTTACGTCAGAGCGTTTAGTTAGTACTAGTACTAGTAGTAGTGAGAATCCAAATCTGGTTGTTGGCGAGCAGCAAGAGAAGAGGTCGTGCTATGATAACGATGTGTTGTCTGTTTGTCGGTTTTGAAAGTGCAAGATTGGAGCACGAATGCATGTTACTTCTAACTACCGATAGTATAGTGCCCCAGAAAGAACGGTACCGTGCTCTTTCGTTCGCAGTAGTACTGGTACCTGGACAAGGCGGCGGCAGGCTTCTGAGGTTCACATTCGTTGCCAACAATCATCATCATGATGTTGTTGCAGTCGTCTCAAACTGTCCTTCTATCTTACTGTGCCCGGACGATTTCTGCCCACACAAGCCCATCATACTACTGGTATGTACTAGGTAGGTACTTACTGGTACTACCGGTAGTGGCAATTAATACTACCGGTAGTATGCCACGACCACGGCAGCCCACTCGACGACGAGCAAAGCTGCCCGCCATACTCTATCATCTTGAACATATTATTTCTGTATGCAGCAAATTGCATCTCTCCCAACCACCACCGCCATCAGTCCTCCGGTATCCAGCCCGCTACTGCTACTCGCTGGTGATGCCTCTCTTGGCACCAGCAATACTTTGTTGCTCTCTGGTTGAGGGCGCCTCACAATAAGTTTCTTCCTCCTCCTCCAAAAAGTGCTACGAGTACTACCGATAGTGCGACCACAACACCCACACAAACATGGGCAAGTCTTATATGGACACATACTTTGAAAACGATGATACAGTTCTAGCCGTCTATGATTTTGACTATGCTACAATCATCGACTTCCGCTCCAAACTAGAGTCCCGAAAAGCTATTGCCGGTTTCGTTTTGATGCCCCTTTGTTGGCCATGTGTTCCCCTCATTGTATGTTGCGAATGCATGTCCGACAAACCACTTCAATACGAAAATGTGAAGGGAGCTGTGGAGGCCCAACACGTCGGTACGTAGTACAGCTGCCGGTAGCAAACCAGACCAACAGTACTTGGTTCCCTCCTCATCATCTTATTTTGCTATCCTTGTATCTCTGTCTTGTCTTCCACCAACTGGCACCCTCCATACGACAACAACAACTACTCCATCATCATCATCCATCATGATTGTCATCTTCGAATATACTACTACATACTAGCCCTAACCAAAGATGGAATCCGCTACGTGGTGGAACGCCACAAGTATGGGGGTCGACACGTTGGAAAAGTAACCAAGACGGTTCCTTTGGACATGGTTACAGACTGTGATGTAAAGGGACCAGCCGGATCCAGTGGCCCTTTTTGTTGTATGGTCCCCAATGTGTTGGTGCGTGCGTGCGGGCGTGCGTAATAGCAGTAACTTTCGTTTGTGGTGTGGTGTGGTTGCGTTGGTCGTGGTGGAATGACTCACTCACTCCTCCTTTTTTGGTTGGTGCTGCTGGTGCTGCTACAATGGCTGATGATACCATC
>WXVQ01000123.1:0-57810 GCA_013372465.1 Nitzschia sp. Nitz4
ATTTTCGTGAACGACGACAACAAAAAACATGGAAACTCAAAATCCGACACTAATTGCAGTAAAAGGCATTTGAAGTGGTTCTTTCCGTTGTTCCTGTTCATCTCATTCGTTTTGCGGATGTCTTGTTGATCTAGACTCAGTTCTGCGGATCCGAACAGTGACTGTGAAGGGAGGTACGGCCTTTTTTGTACATGCACTTCCTTCATCAATAACTCACTTCTTTGCCTTTGGCTTTCACAGATGACGATAAGCTGCAGATGATCCTAGGTGTCTTCCTTGTCTCAAACGGTATCGAGACTTGCCAGGTCGGATACATGCCTTTGGAGTACGCTTCTTGCAGGACAACCCTTGAAAAACGAATTTGTCAGGTGGTGGAGATCTATGAGGATGGCTGAATCCCACACTTCAAGAAAGCGATCGCTTGCTGAAACCCAAGACAGCCTCTGTCACGCTGTTTTAATTGACAGATCTCCCGCGGAAGACACAAAGCTTGAGGGACTAGCCTCTGGATCCTACACTGACTCTAGTTGCGAAGATAGAATTGAAATGTGTAACTGATTCCCATATTTAAAACTAAATGAATTCGTCTTCTTCATTTTCTTCCTCTTACTCTTCAAAGTATTCATAGTCGGTTTTGCACCAGCTGTTTCGAACAACAAGAAGTTCCTGCCAGGCGGCTTCGACCCATTTTGAGATGGTGTCTCGTGTTGGGTTGTTGAAGATCGATCTGTTCAGTCCCCCTTCTTCAATCCACTGCCACCATTGGCCCCTCAACCGGTCTTTGAATGGTTTGTTTATCCCAATATCACAGGGCTGAGTCAAGGATGTAACACCCCCTGGGATAACCTCGACTTGAATGCCAATGCTGGCGCATTTCTCCATTGTTTCAGCCGAGATGTGAGACTTCAGAGTGTCAACTATGAGAATGCAATCAACATTGTCCGGTTTATTGGCGACATAGGGTCCAAGTACCTGCTCAATATACTCATTCATGGCTTGCTGGTCCATCCAGCTGTTATCTTGGACGGTACACAGGACGTCATTGCGGTTGTTGAATGTTGGGAGCTCCTTTCTTTGAATTCTTCCTCCAACCTTCCCTTTAAAAATGACAAATGGTTTCAGCTTGGTACCATCTGCAGCACATGTTAATGCGGCTGTGCACCGCGTGGTTGAATTCCCTGATCGACGTATTCCGACTGTCCGCGCTCCTGACCTTGAAAGTGTTGTTTTTGGTGTCATAGAGAAGGGGACAGGCGTTTCATCCATGTTCAAAATCCAATGTTTGTTGCAGGATGGAGAGGAAACTATGGGCCTGATGTAGAGCATCCAGTTTACTGCCTTCTCTTGAACCTTAGAAGGATGTTCTTGAGCAGTATTCGTCCTGGCACGAATGACAATCCCTTCTGACCGGACCAAACGACGAATTTGGTAGTACTTCTTGGACAATGGTTCTTCCTTGTAATCAGGATCCAGAGTCCCAGCAAACACCACCAAGCTGTGGTACGACACTGGGAGGTTCTTGCCGCGTTCTTCGTTGATATAATCGACAATGGCCTCACGGAGATGATGTATTGTCGACTCTCTCCCATTGTTGAGGCTTTTCTTTGACCTGTTTGATGTTTTTTTGAGATCATCTTCTTTCTCCAACCAACCCTTCAATTGCGTCGCCTGTAGACCATATCTGGCAGCGCAACTCCGTAGAGACTCACCCAACTGTCTGCGGGTCTTGACAAGCCGGATGATTTCCAGCTTTCTTGCAATGGTGTATCGTTTGTAGGCCACCATTCTCACAAGGATGTGGCGCAGAATTTCGTGATTTTGTGGATCGAGCCATTACGCCAGGAGGGAATCTCTGGAGTCAAGGGCCAGTGGGATTTCCTACTGGGGATTTCTACGCAAAAAGTCTGTAGCTAAAGTTTTCGAAATGGTGGAATCGTTCAAAAATGGGCTTTGAGAAGTATACACATGGTCGAACGAATGAACCTTGAAGGCTATCATTCGTTAAATAGGAGATGATAGATAATTAACGCACGTGGACATTTAGTGTATATATTTTTGTGCAAACTACGGTACCTGGACCATACCGCAAACTGGATTTTCCGTTGACGTCTGACATTCGCTCGACGTTTCCGAGCTGTTGGGCGTTAACTCGAAGGTATGGTGCCTAGGTGATATATGACAATAGAACATTGGTAGAAAATCAGACCATACCGCAAAATGTCTTCCCCCTAAAGTACTGGGGGCACCACCACAATAGAATTCATGCTTCTAATATAAAGTTCATAAACACTTTGTTCTTGAGTACCAGTGTACCAAGAAATATAAGCCTTCTCATGTCGCAACATAACAAGTAACGCACGTTGAACATTGAAATGAAATGGTACCGGTAGTCACCTACTAGTCACTGACTAATATTCAGTAGTCAATGACTTCGGTGACTACCTGGTGTCTGCAAATAACTGCAGAGGACTTCAAGTAGTCATTTCCCCTCGTTTGATCCCCCAGTTCCCCCTAACCTCACGCAGGCAGCGCGCAATCCTTCTCCTTGTGAAGGTGCTTGCAGCGCCACCACCACCACCAGGTCACTTATTTTACCGAGTACTCGTACTGCAGCACAGCGTGGGGACCACCCAATACACTCCTGGCCATGATTTCCTAATTTATCGAGGAGAGAGCAGGATCTTGGTGGGTCATAATAATGAAGGCGTTGGGCACTTCTGTGGAAGAAAGTCTCCTCGTCACATCATTGTTGTTGGGAAGAGAATTATTTTTGCAATTGTTGTTGTGGCCTTGTTTGGCGTTGATTGTCTTCCAGCGTTTGGTTGAGTAGAAGCCAAATAACATGTCTGTATGGCGTTGCCATCATGAGGAAGAAGCAAGTGTACACTAGTAGATTGTATTTTCTTCGTTTTTAGTAGCCATAAGGTAGTACTAGCACTGAAGTTTTGCTACTACTAGTAGCACTGTGGTAGTTGTAGTATTTTATTTCTTGTCCTTTCGTCTGGACAGCACCATTTCGTCACACTAGATAGTAGTAGTAGTTTCCATATACCATATATTAAACCTCAAAGAGGGGGTTGTCACATTCCATGCGATATTGCTCAAGCACACAGACTGCTTCCATCGCAATCACATGCTTCTTCAGATCATATTCCCATCGTTCACGTAAAACCTTCCAATTCTTTATCCTTCCGTTGAATGTTTCGTGTCTACAGAGGGCCCTTGACTTGAACTCCTTCACCTTTCGTTCGTCCTGACGGTTACGGGTACTCACCATATCTGGGAAAGCTCTGTATCCCCCTCTATCGCCAAGAAGTCTTTTGCCTTCGGGAATTTGTTTTTGTAAGCCTTCTGGGCTCCTGAATTTTGTGATAGCGTTGTCATAGTCACCCTCTGATGAAGAGAATATGGTCTTGTCGTGCACCGATGCCCTGAACAGACCATTGATCCAGCATAGTTTGTTGTCATGGATGGCAATGCCAAGCTCATATGACAAGAAGCCAGGTCCATGAGACTTGTGTGAGAACCAGTTTTTATTTGGCTCGATTCGACACTCGCGAGTGCGGAAGTGCACCCCATCCACCGTCAACACAAAAATCTCTTCCCCCTCAAGGGTCTCGTTCAAGGATATCTGAAAAGAGTTTGGAGAGGTTGGAAATCAAGAGGCACAGTATATACATCACATTAGTTTCAATCGCTCATCTTAGTACCTTTTTCTCTTTCAAAGCCTGGATCGCCTTGGCATATGTCCAAATGTACGTTCCCACTGTTCGTTCACTTGAATCGAAGATCAGAGCAATTAATGGAATTGCCATGTTGTTTTTTAGCCAGAACAGAGTCATGAAGAGATAATAATGGTCCAATTTCTTTGTCAGAAAGGATCCAGACTGGAGGTCAGTGTATATGCGAGCAAGCGTTTCGGGTGTGGTGCCAAAGCTGCTCACAAAACGTTGTTTCGTGAGCTTTGCCCCCAACTTTTTTTGTTTATCTTCACTCCAATTTGAGTTGATCCATCTTAAACCCACCAAAAGCAAGTCTTCAGCAGAGAGAATTACATCATGAGTGGTGACCATCGTTCTTCCTGGTGGTGATAGAAGCACAAGCAAATTTATGGCCAATTGTCGTGCTGACGCTCTTCTATTTCTTTGTGATTCCCAGCTAACTGCCTAGTAAGACCGCCCGGCGGCCACCAAAGGGTCGCTGCAGTCTTGGGTGCTGCTATAGGAGGGTCGCCGCTCCTTCTTGTTTGACAGAGTCATCCGTTGTTCGAGCAAGGACGACGACACTTCTTTTGCCTTGTAGTTCTTTTTGTGTCATTCCCACCAACTACCTAGTACTGGTAAGACCGCCCGGCGCACCAAAGGCTCGCTGTAGTCTTGGTTGCTGCTATTGTAGTACTAGGGTCGCTGGACCTTCTTGTGATACTAGGACGACAACCCCCTCAACTACCGGTACCTTAGTACTAGTAGTACTAGTGAAGGCAAAGCCAAGACAAACTGCTACTACTAGTAGGCAAAGCCAAGACAAACTGCTACTACTAGTAGGTAGTACGTGTAGCGGCGTTATTTCACACCACAACTCACAAATATGCAACAACGTTGAGGCCCCACGATGACAACAAGAAGAACAGCAACAACTACTACTAGTACTCAACTGCACAAGGACTTTAAAAATTAGACTAGTATCACTTTTGTTGTTGACTCTTTTTGTAAGCCCAGTAGCCCGATCCCTTCCTGTGTCGCTTTTCAATATATGTGTGGGCACGGAAGTCTGTGAGAGTGTGCCTCTGGTACTCAGGACGTGAATGCCACAACACCTTTGGAGTAGGTTGTTTAATTGTCCCATCCAGGATATCAGTAGTATCCTGCTTTAGGAGCTCATTGGCTTCTGATTCGGGCCAACGAATTGCACCTCGTTGGTTGATGCGACGAATTGGGTGAATTTCCCGGTCATGGGCCACAGCAGCACTGTCTGCGTTGGCTCTATCAACCTCCGCTGCACAAGTGATACGAATTCGATTCGAATTAGAGCGAAACTGTTTGTAGTCATGCTGATGGAAACACGCCACATACTCTGGCATGTTGTATACATCCCTGGGTTCATGGTACTTCCTTGGAATCTTGTTTTCAATAACCAATTTGGTTAATATTCTGTCACACTCACTGTTGCGCCAAGGTAGAGTGTCCTTCTTCTTCTTCTTGTTATTGTTTGTGGTGGTCTCCTTCTCGTTGTCTGGTACTGGTACTGGTGGTGCTGGTGCTGGTGCTGGTGGTACTGGTTCCTGTCCTTCCTCGGACGATTTCCCATTTGTCTCCTTCTGGTGGATAGCGACGCGGATTCGACGCAACCTATCACGAAACTTTTCATAATCATGACGATGGAAAATCGCTGCATACTCTGGAATGTTGTAGACATCCCTGGGTGTATAGTCAGCCCTTGGAATCTTATTTTCCCTAACCAGCTTGGTTGGAACTTTGTCACACTCACTGTTCTTCCGCAAGGGTTCTTTGGAAGAAGTGGTGGCGTTGCCACTAGTACTACTACTGATAGGTGCCATGATAGTAGTATTTTCGTCGCTCTTGGGGTGTTGTGGTGAGAGGAACACTGCCAATTGAGGACTTTCAATTGGTGGGTGCAGATGTGGTGAGGAAGTGCAGCTTTCTACCACTAGTAGCAGTAGTAGTAGTAGTATTCTTCCCCCGTGCCAATGATGTTGTTACTTGCACCGTATCACACATCAAATTCAGTGGATGATTGTCGTCATCGTACGGGACCACGGACCCTTGTGCCAGTACTACCTACTAGGACTCATGTCACAACCACCATCCAGTTGATTGTCGCTCTTGTGGTGGTGCCCGTGCGGGAATTGGCCAAGGTGCGGGAGTCTGCCAAGGTGGGACTGGAATGATACTGCCCCTAGAGTCGCCAAGATGGGCGACCCATTTCAAATCGGGTGTGAGAAGCAATTGGACAAACCCTTTGCTCCTCCATCATCGTGTGGCTGGTACTATCTTGTACGTAAGTCATTGTTGTCTTGAGGAAGATATACTAGTCAGTCGGTCGGAATCGTCACCAGGTAAGACGAAAGAATTGCAGTCGTCGTTCCAACCCCACACCCATCTCCTCCACAGACGAGGACCAAGAAAATAGACGATCTCATAAAATCATGCAACGACAGCAAGAAGTGGACTTCCCTCCTTGCTCACCACCACAGCTTACTTCACCTTCCTCCAGAGTCTCAAGTGAGGCGAAAGACCTGATCTACGAATATTTGGCTCTACCCAGATATTTCAGCTCAGATTTCGGCTTTTTTTGTAAGTCTTGTACACATTTACTTGGTGTTGGCGGCTCAAAGCTGCGAAAGAGTGCAAAAAACTGCAAAGCGAGGTTGATCCGGGAACTGAATAAAAACCACATAAAGTTCATCAAAGAGTTGGACCAACGTGGTATTGACTCATCCTATATCAAAAAATTCCCACAAGTTCACAAGAAGAGCGGGGAAGAAGAAGTGGAAGAAGAAGAGCAACAAACAGAAGAAGGGACAACAAGACGTCAGGAGGAAGCCACCCCCACTGAACAACAAGAAGACTGCTACCAACAAGACAGGAGGAGAACAAGAATGACGAGTGTTGCTGGAAGTGCCAAGAAGAAGAAAAAAGGAGGAGGAAGCCCTCCAGCTGGTGGTAAGTCCTCGGTCGATCATGCCAATTGACATGTTGTTGTCTCCTGTGGTAGTACTACGAACAATGAATGTCAACAAAGATTCTCACTTCTCTGAATTGCACTACTATCATCCAGGAATTACTGCCAAGACTGAGCTCAACGTGGATCGTCCCCACCTCAACCACCTCGTGTTTCCAGTTGAGGTGGGAACACTTGAGGTCAACAAGCATTGGGTAAGGAAGCTGACTGTTGCAGTCCCAGTGTTCGATATCAGGGACACTTTGGACCACAACTTTGAGCAGCCTCTCTATTCTGCCCGGCTCACAGAGGACATGAGTGGTATCTACATTACTATGCCACGCCTACCAACCTTCATGAAGGATTTCCTACCTGGCAACAAACCATATTGTGCCAAAATCCTTCAATTTGAGGATGGAGAGGAAGATGATCTAGTGGAAACGTTCCATTACGATTTCCCAGAGCACATTTTGCCAGTCTCAAATGTGTATTTCAACAACGATGTCGCTGGTCAGGACGAATTTGCATTGCAAAGGTACTACAAACCAGTTCAAGGAAATGTTGAACTTGCTCGTCAGTCCATGCCTGTCGTCAACCATGTTGTTTACTGGGAGATGTCAGTTGGAGAGCCCGATCGAGTTGAGCGAGAAATTGCACAGAAGGAAAACAATGAGGAAGATCTCCTCAAACTACTTCAAGGTTTGTCAATTGCTGGTGGTAGTGACCCCACCACCACCACCACCAGGGGTGGTGGTGAAAGTGGTGCTTAGTTCTTCGTTACGAATACTAGTTTCTCATTATTTGTTCAGCTTTGGATTTTGCTACTAAATCAGGCAGTGCTCAAATGGTCATTGACTATAAAGAAACCCAACAAGGCTTAGTAGTACCACAACCAGGCACTCCACAAGAAATGCCTGCAGCTCTACCTGCAGCAGCAGCAACGTACAACAGCCTACTACGATCCCATCCGCAAATACCAGCACAACAAGTACACCACCACGTGGTGCCAGAACTAGTAGCACCGGGTGCAGCCGCAAAGTGGAAAGGCTATGAACTGCCACCACTACCACTAGAAGACATTGATACCCTTCCTCCTGGCGACGACTATATGTCCAAGAAGAACAACGACAAGAAAAACAGAAACAAGAGGGCTAAGCATGATGATGTCAAGGTCATGGACACAGAAGATGTTGATCCTGACCTCTGACAACAACATCATTTCATGCCACATCTCGGAGATCTACTGGTAGTACTACTACTAAAAGTACATTCATATGATCTATTTGAGCTACTATTACTAGTACTAGAATATTCTGTCGGATTGACCATCGATAGATTTACTACTATGCTCTCAACTGCATTCAAGAAGAACCGTTCTGAAGAATCGTGACGATTCTTCTTGGAGATCTACTGGTAGTACTACTACTACTAAAAATACATTCATATGATCTATTTGAGCTACTATTAGTAGTAGAATATTCTGTCGGATTGACCATCAATAGAACTATGCTCTCAACTGCATTCCATTGCACATCGTTTCAACAAGAAGAACGATTCTTCTTGGTCCACCAATCGTTCACACAACATCATTTGAGTTCGGGATGGCACCATCAAACCCACACCACAATCGTTCTCCCGATCCCTCATTCATTGTTCCAATCATTCATTTCTTGTAGCATTGTCATTCAGCAGCATTTGCTCGTTCTTGTTCTCATGAATGGATCACACCATCATGCAGCATCCTTGTTGGCTGCTTGTTGCCAATGGACAACCACCACAATTTGTTCACTCCTCCACATTGCCCAACCCACCCTACACACAAACATTCAACCAATCTGTTCCTTCTTCCTCCTTCCTGACGATGATTGTTCATTTTCAATATTTGTTCGGCATTCTTCTTCAGTGGGCACCTTGTTCGTGTTTGCACCACAACAAGGAACAAACCGCCCTGGCGAGGAGATTCCTTCTGATTACAAGTACTACCAGCACCATTCACACCACCAGCACCACAAGAAACAAGAATAATAAAATCACTCCTGTTAGTAACACACAACAAAACAACAACAACAGAACAGCAACAACAATCCCACCACCACCTTGCTTGCACACGTCACGATGCTGCGTTTGCAAAAAAGGACCAAAGATTGCGAAACCGGGGGACATGGAAATAGGGGACGAGACATTTGCAGTCACTGAAGACACTGACTACTAACTAGTAGTCAGTAACTAGTAGTCAGTAGTCAGTGACTAGTAGTCAGTAGTCAGTGACTTCAGTGACTTCAGTGACTACAAATGACTTCTTGATGACCCATCATGGAGACATACTATAACGAGTCTTGGGCTGGTACTTAATGATGGCTGCGTAGAAGAAATGGTTTAGGGGTGCGAGTTATAACCAGCTAACCTCCATCATGAATGTTCATGACAAACACATATTAGGGGGGCATATGATGTTGGTCTTTGGGGAATCAACAACCAAAAACACAATTTGCGGTATGGTCTGATTGCGGTTGTCCGTCCCAATTCAAATATCCTTTATAGGATTGTATGTATACATAAGACGTAGAAACGTATGAAGGTGGATTTCCACGACTACCCTGGCGCTAAAATCCACTTTGCGGTATGGTCCAGGTACAGTTGTAGTACAACAAGATCAAAGTACTCGTGTGGTTTGCTGTTGTTCGTTGTTGCTAGTTGGGTTCAATGCAACACAGTTCAACACAGTTCTACACAGTTCTATACAGTAGTACAACAGAGTACAGTGCAATACAGTATTAACCCTTCTTGCTCTCACACAACCACAAGAACAACAAACACAGTGGATTCGATCCGTTGCGGCAGCGGCGGCTCCGGCGTCATTCTTGTAAAACCTTGCCCAAGGGGACTCCTATCAAGAGCTCGTGTGCGAGGTCCAAAGCAATGGACTCGTCGGACCACCTGACCCCACCACAGCCGCCATAATCCTCCTTGATTCCATTATGCGTTCAAGCCTCCACCATGAGACGCTTCGTGGCACCTGTCATGCGGAGTGTCTCCACCCGAGACAACATGTCTGGCAAGACCTTGTTTGAAGTCCTCTACCAACAAGGCAGGTGGCGAGGCTGGCAAGTCAATGACAGAGCAGCTGATTTTCTTTTCGCCACCATAACCGCTTGAAGCTTTCAGAAAAACTCAAGAGTGCCATGGAGGTACTAATTTGTTGAAGCCTGTTCAAGGCCAAAGCCAAGAAGTGGGCAGTGAAAAGAATAGAAGTACTAGCCAAGAACAAAGCAATTGTACCTGAAAAGCAGGTGATGCTGTTTATTAAGACAATAATGACAATGTGGAGGGGGTGTTAACCTTGTAGTCAGAAACAATGAATTCCGCATTTTTGCAAAATCATCGAATATTGCCTTTTTCTAAAAACATGCATGTGGGGTTTCTGAACAAAATCACACGGACAGAATATTTTAGTGTCATTGGAAATCTTTTGTTGGCATGATTTGAGGGGGAATACTCACACCCAACATGGCGACAACAACTACTACAACCATTAATACTACTAACAGTGTCACACATCCATCCGAGGAAGGAAACGACATGGTATCAAATTTCCATGTGGATGGCTATGTCGTACTTTCTCAAGCTCTTGTACTGGATGACTCACTGAAAGAGTGGCAAGCGTTTGCCGAGACCTACTTTCCGTGCTGTTTGGAGACGCTTCGTCGGAATGGTCATTTGCTCGATAGAGATGACAATTTACCACATGGTTTGGGATTGGGGATCAAACATGGTTTCCGTGAGATTGTGATGCGATCGCCAGCGCGATATGAGCTAAGTTTCAATCATGACCTTCCTTCGGATTTAAACAGTCGCAGAGATTTCCTCAGCAACGGTTTGACCGTCCCTGCCATTGCTCCAATTTTGAAACAACTGGAAAAGATAATACCAACATTTTTTGACAAGCCAGGAGGAGCTAAACGTACGCTGTCGGATCTCAAACAGGTTCACTTGAGTCTGTTGGTCGCCGCTCCCGGTTGCCCCAAACAACCATGGCATGCCGATGGAGGACACGCATCACTTCTCGAACATTTACCGTGTCATTGTATGAACGTATTCATTCCGCTCCAGAATACACCCATGGCTTTGGGACCAACAGAGTTTCGACCTGGTGGCCACTACTTGACGCGAGGGAATTTGGCCAAAGCCATGCTGGTGGCCAAATGCCGAAAAACGTTGCGACCACCCGTGTGCCCTGAATTGACGGTCGGTGATGTGTTGGTTTTTGACTATCGCGTTTTGCATCGAGGCCGAGCCAACACCTCTCTGGATATCAATCGAAATATGCTGGTGTTGACCTTTTGTGAACCATGGTTCGAAGATGTTTTGAACTTTCCAAAGCGAAGCATGTTTGATGCTGCCCTGACCGATCCTGTTGCTACTGATGAATAGAGCTAATACTACATGTACTGTATGCTGCAAGAGTTGTCTATCTTAACTTTTAGGTCGAGGATCTTGCATTCTTCACACTCTCGATCGCTTCCTGATGCGAGATAAAGTCGCAACTCATCAAAACGTTTCTCACAGAGCCGAGCGACGACAAACCAGTCACTTCCTTTGCTAGCCACTTTTCATAACCCGATGCATTGCTCTTTTTGAAACTCGCCAAGAACGTTGATAAACTGCCTTTCAGTTTGGTCAGTCGATCACCGCTGGTTCGAAGCTGGGTTTGTACAGACATTAGTCGGAGATACCCCTCCAAAAACTCTCCCAGCCCCATACATAGGCCGCAACCAAAAAGTACCTCATTTGGAACTAAATAAGAGGGACAGAATTGAACAATATGAGACCAGGTTGCAGTGTGCATTGTCAAGATGCGATTCGAAAACGTACCGGAAGATATGATTTCAAGGAACGAAGCCCAGATACTGTCAGTGAAATTGAACCCCCAGTGTCGTACAGTTACTTTCACAATTTTCCCGTCCACCTTGGCAGGAGCAGGCGGTGTCAAGGCATATCCGTAAATGACACCCCTACGATCCACGGACGGGCTTTGGGCAGTGGCATCTTCTTCGAGAAGCCTTCCCATATTAGCAAGTTTTCGTAACAAGAGAAGAGGGTGCTTTTTGGCGGCGTCAACGAGTGCCTGAGCCAATCTGGGCTGTGGGCCACTTGTAGCGCATGTTTGTAAGAGATCTTCATACTGATCATCCATCGGGGATCGCCAATGCTTCCAGTCCACTGCCATGGCCTCGACAGCCTCTTTCAATACGGAGCGCAGAATTGCTGCACCAAGGTTCATGCTATGAGGAAAGGAAGCATAGAGACGCAACATTACCGACAAGAACACTTCTCGCAATGATTTCTCAGAATTCTTTTCCATCATTCCTACCACCATACGACCAGCCATCTCAACTTGCTTTCGCCCGTTTCGACAAATCAACAAAATCAGGGTTAGAGCATCTGGTAGGTCGTTCCGTGTACGGAGTCGGTGTCGAAGCTCATTGCCATTGGCTTCTACTAGAACCTTCAAAGCCAAAGTTATGGCTTTCTGGGCACTTTCGGGCTCAGACATCCATTCGCTTCCAACCATGCTTGGAGTGACAGAAACTCTTTTCGACAAAAAAGTTGCATCGATGGTCGACGCCTGGATCAGCAGCCAGATCAACTTTTCGAGGTCGAGACTAGCTGCGTCTTCCGATGAAAGAATCCACTTGCGACAAGTTGACAAATGATCCTGTGACCACGTCTGAAAGCATCTCGAGGCCAAATTATCCCAAAGGAAACTCGGTTTCTGACCCCTAGCAAATACTAGCTTCCAGAGGTCAGGGTTCCCCGTCGTTGTAGACAATAGGGGGATCCATTTGACAATCGCTGCTCCAATATCTTCAGTTTTCCTTTCCAAATCGCGAAAGGACTGCAGCAACAAAATCGCAACAGTCGTACGTCGTTCTTCCCACTCGCTATTTCCAAACATCAGATCAGGCGAAAACTTCGAAAAATTCTGGCTGCAGCACAACGTACTCAACCATTGCTCCAGCTGAGTTGATTGATTGCTCTCGAAGAGACTCTGGACAAACTCAAGGGTACAGATTGGATCATCAAGAGACATTGGTTTTGTCGATACCATACTGCTTTGACAATTCAGGAACTCTGTCATATCTGATGCGTCGCCATCCAATGATACTTCTTGTGGGAGCAACGATTGTAGAATATCATCAGTACATGATTCCAGGACATTCTCCACGGTACCGATACAAGAGTATAGTTTTGGCACGGCATTCTTTTGGTTCTTCGACTTTGGTTTCCGAGGTTTTTCAACGGCGAAATGACAACCACCAAGCCACGAAACGAAGGTCAGTGACACTGAACTCCCCGACAACAATTTTGGAAGCTCATGCATTTGAGTGTATGCCGACAGACGACCGAGTAGTTTTCTAGATATATCTTTCTTTCTCCCCAGGCGCCCTATGTCCCATTCACTAGTGGCTGATGGTACAAGCAACTGTGAGTACAGCTTTTCGACGTCATCGGAGTTGTCGCCGAGTTTACCTAGCCGATCAATCATGGAAACTAGGGAAGCCTTGGGCAAACCTGAACACAGCAGCAATCGCGGTAGAAAACCATTCGGGGCAGTCAGCGCAGCACGCTTGGCAATGAAGTCACTGCGTGATCTCGCGAGCATCACCCACTAAAAAATGTTAGTACTCAAGAATGGAAGATACCTTAGCACAATTTCGTTCACTTACTGATTCAACCGGTATTGCGTCATTACCAGTCGACGCGAATTTGGCACTTGCAAGACCTAGAGGTTTCTCCTCACAACTCTTATCCTCATTAGCAGTTTTCATCAGCATTCTAACCAGTCCAACAACTGCACTTTTCCCTCCGTTCGCTTCGGCATCATCCTGACTGATACTCAAAAGAACACAAGCCGATTCCAACAAAGCGAGTGGCAGAGACACTTTCAAAGCTTCACCTTCTTCGAAACCGGGGGGCTTGCAACACAGGATCAGGTCGCAAGCATCCTGAGCTTCCACCTTTTCCTTTACAAATTCACCATGAACGACGTCCAAAGCAAGGTCTCTGAGATCTGCAAACAGGTCCATAGTAGAAGCAAACACGGTAGGTCGACTGGATATCAAGTCCACAAGAAGAGTGGGGAAGTCAAAACCAGAGACATCAGTGTCCATTGGAAACGCCGCTAGCTTGTGAAGTGCAAGAATCAAATAGCGCAATACCCGTCCACGCTCGAAGGTCGCCGCGCGAGAAAAATGCCTCAACACGTCAGGGAGAATGGACTTGGAGTGGGGTAGCTTCATTGTTATCACCATCCAAGCACAACGGGAATTCACGAAGGGATGCTCAACTTCTGATTCATATTCTCGACCAACGGCATCTTGTAAAACACGTCTCGCACATCGGCGCCGGTCGGGATTGTGACTGGCCACATCAGACAGTAGAAGGTCGAATGCCCGAACGCAACTAGCTTCGCCGAATTTGCCAACAAGAGATTGTCGGACATGAAACAGAAGAGGAGCTGATAGCTCTTGTAGCTGCTTCCTTTCATCTCCTTCCGTGCCATACGCTCTTAGCAACAAGAAGCAGGATGCACTAGCAGGGAGGCGTGAAATAATCTCAGGCAGGAATGACACGACAGGGATTAACCAGTCGTAAGCTCTCTCAATCGCATCTCGAGTTGTATTTCCAATAGTTGCCAAAACAAAGTCTGGACTGGAAGACCTCTGAAACACTCGTGAGAGATCAAAAAGTTCCCCAACAGAGAAGATCAAATCTGCTGATTCTTTCGGAGGTTTCCTGGGCCCTTTTGCGGGGTCCCAAAGCATGATAGACTTTTGAGCGAAACGCAGGAGCTTTTTCCGGCGCTGCGACTCTTTCAGTGCCTCTGCCGCTTCCTTCTCTCTTTGCTTTTTCAATGCTCGTTCTTGTTTGTCTTTGCGAATCCTACTTGATGTCCTGGAGCCCGTCCGCCCAACAACTTCTGTGACTTGAGGTTTCTGGGTTTTCTTCTTAGGTTTCCTGGGAAGAAAAAGAATCTCGGCAATTCGTGCTTCTTCATCTCGCATACCCTGTTCCGTTTTCTTCATGTTATCTCGTTGCGAATCATCACAATCTACAGTAGGAAAGCGGTATCGATCCGATGTGACCATCTTGATCAAGGACTTTAATGTCGGGTTACTCTCCCAAGCCGTAGCGCCGACCTTGTCAGGGGAAGATCCACACATAACAAGTGCCAGGCACGTGACCCGCCACCACAAGCCAGGGTAAGCAAGCTTTGGTATATCTGGCAGCTCTACATCTTCATTGTTGTCCGAAACACCATTTTCCGAATTGTTATGTTTGTGAGTCTTCTGGGGGTCTGGTGGAGAGTACTGCACCATTTTGTAGAGTTGCTCCAACAGTGACGGATCGGTTACCATCAGCGAACCAGGGTTATCTTTGTTGCAACCATTGAACAGATGTTCAAGAAGGGGGACTGCGACTTCAGGTGATGTCACCATGTCTTTGACGACTGAGTTTACCACAATCCAAATCATGTCGTCATTCACGTCAGTGCCATGCTGAGTGCAGATTTCTATACGTGACAATTCATCTCGCCACTCTGGACTGTTTTGAAGCGACATATACTCTGACGATACAAACTTTTGGAGTGTCACAGACTTTGGGTCCTCCAGAAACAGTACGCATCGAAGGGTCTTCAACCAGGATGGGAAATCCTTGTTGATCCCATCGAGGATTGAGGTATAGTCTACATCCCCAGCTGAAGTTTCGCCACGTGACGGGTTAGCCTGTGATAGGCGGGGAGCACACAAGGGTGCATATTGAAGGCAACCCCATCGGAGCAAGATTTTCTTAGCGGAAACCAGTTGCATGCGGAAACCCTTCGTATCGCCGTTTGAAACAGTGTCCGTCTGAATCTCGTGCACATGATTCTGGACCAGCAAAGTTGCACATTGAAACAAAAGCCTTCCCCTCGTTTCTTCCTGGAGGATTGACCAAGACGTAGCATCTTCTATTTGATGAAACGCCATTGCTTCCAAAAGCTTACAACCCCTGAATTCTTGTCCTAGTTCTCTTGCCACCAGCCGTATCAGATCGCATATCCGGCGTACGTACGTGTCATGACTTAATTGCTCGAGGGCGACCGGCTTGGTTCCAAGCAAGCTCATCAACGCAGCAGCCATTCCTGACGCGGTGTGCTCGTCAGATGAAACACTCTTGACGGCATGTACCATTTTCAGATAGTCAGAGACTGACCCATCCGCACTGTCCATAGACAACAATACTGATTCGAAAAGTTTCCCGTGAATTTGGCGCGAGGTACTTGCCGTAGGAATGCGCTGTGCAATCGCAGTGATGTTTTCGACATGTGCATTCAACTGATTTGCCTTGAGTTTCATGGAAAGAATATTCTCAATAGAATGGAGATCCTCTGGTAGTGGGGGGTCCACATTCTCCATCATTTGCACTGTTTGGGCGAATAGACTCCGGGCCAAACCAGCCAAAGCGGGAGATTGAAGCCACTTCTCCAAACTGGCAGATATAAGTCGTCGAACACCAGGGATAGAGGTAAAATCGGGCAAACACTGCAGGAGACCAGAGTTCTGCTTCGTTCTGATATCCAGACGATCATTTAGAGACAAGGTAAACGCCAAATGCGCTTGGACAAGGTTGTCCCCGAAATATCGCTGGCGTACACGAGAAAAATTCAGATGCTTTTGCACAACAGGATACGACTGTACCAATGTTGGAGGGCCATCATTTTCCTGTGAAGGGTGTGCTATACCATCCACTGCTTTGGAGGAAACAACCACTTCTTCATCTTCCTCTCCTGACGACGAAGACTCTCCATCATCTTCCACACTTTTTGACAGAGACTGGCCAATCACAACCTCTTCGTCTTCCCCAGAATCAGATTCGTCATCTTCTGGTTGAGGGCGTTTACCTTTCGAAGGTGAAGGGCTGAGCTCTTTCGATTTGGCATTTCCAATCGGGGGAAAGGTCTCATTGGACATATCTTTTGACGGTGACCGCACTCTTCCCAGTTGGGGAAGTGAGCCTGTATTTGTTTGCGTGACTGACGAAAAACTTTCACTACGCTTGACAGGAGACGTGTCAGCACTACTGTGTGTAGAATGATCTTCGTACGCTTTCTTGAAGAATTTCGCCATCGCCGCCGCATCCTCCATGCACCCTGCATCAATCATTGGTTCATCCTCAGAAGGAATCTTTTTGTAAGACAGGGCCAAGTTTTCAACAAAAACCTGACATGTTGGCTCGTCCACCCATGATCTTGGACCAAAGCAATCGTCTGCGTAGGCTCTAATGAGTGGTGATGGCCAGTGGTCAAGGTGTTCAAAGGCCACAAAGAGGATTGTCGCGGCTAGCACTTTGACGTTCATCTGGGGTTTTGCGAACGCAGACTGAGATCGCTTATTGGATACTTGAGGAGACATTGCAACTTTGATACTTTTTGGTACAAAGCCATCACTAGGGCCGATGCCGTCAATGGGGGCAGTCCGTTTCCGTGATCCCGGTTGCAATCGAGCCGCACCTTCTGCAGCCTCAATATCACTAGGGCTTGCGGATAAGCATGTCACCAGAGCGTTGAACAAATCTTGATTGTGAATTACGGCAGAAATGGCTGGAATTGCATTCGTCTTTGGAAATAAGATATTGTCCTTCCCGTCATGTTGTTTGCTAGAGGAACGAATTGAAAATGTGAGGCCATCGAGAATCGCATGTTTTTATATTCAAGAGCATAAATTCCGTAGTCAACGGAAACTCACCGTATTTGCGAGATGGTAACCTGGTCGATTTTCAAGTGATACAGCAGTCCGACCCCAGAAGTGTAAATCTCAGCCAGAGTTTTTGGTGTGTGGTTAGAATATGGCTCACGAAGCTTCTGAAGAGTTTGTGAGCAGTGATCAACATCTGGTCTCCGCCGTTTGGTTACGGCCATGGTCACAGCAACATCCGAGTCAGGACTCTGGGATCACCTTGGTACAGGGGCCACGCAGGTTTCGCGTAGCCCTCACCCGAGAAATCTACGGGGAGCCAATTTTCTCGACATAAGCCTTCGCCTGGATGATGTCATCGCACAGGGAGGGGCCACAAAATCTAACTATGAGAGGTCTTTGAAACTATGACGGCAGCAACAAAAAGCTCCATCCTCTATCATTGCTGAGCCTCCATAGACAGCAGAGCTATAACTTGTATCTGTACATTCGGCACAACGTGGTACTAGGTATACTCATCACGCGATTTGGTCTCATTCTGCCAACACAGTCGTCACATGGGTACTCGTACACACTCGAAACAAAAAAAACGGCAATGTTTCGTGAATTTCGATCTACTACTGCCAACGAGATGCGAAGCTTCCGTTTCAAGAGTCAGGGTGCGAACCGTGTTGTGATGGGAAACATTGGCGTGTGTCTTGTGCTGGATGTCATTTCCCTCTTTGAACCATGAAGCACTAACCGAGCAGAAATAATAAATCACCAGACGTCATGGTGAATCCCGAAAATACCCTCCCTGCCACTTGCACTATCTAACACTCCTGGTGGACTTTCTTATAGCTTGACCTTTTCACATTCTTCCTCCTCGATCATCATGTTTGGAACTCCGTCGATAACTGGAAATTCCCTGCCAGTTGTTGGGCAAGTCAACATACCCTTGATCAAATGAACGTTCATCAAAACATGGTACAGTGCCGTCAAAAAGTTGGGGTCTTCTACGAGGTTGTCTGTGAGGATTGGAGGGAGAGAAGGAATCCCCATTTCTGTGGCAGCCTGTGAAAGCACCCGAGACATGATGGTGAGGATGCTAAACAGAGCTTCAAAAGGCAAACCGCAAGACAGCTAAATTTCAAGTACCTGAACAAGAGCCGCCCACTCCAAATTAGGAAGGATGTGCTTCACAAAGTCGATTTCGCGTTCACCGATCTCCCCAGCTTCAGCGCTCTCAACGACCTTCACCTGGACAGCGGTAATTTTCAACGGGAAGCCTTTGCCATCGGCCTCCTTTGTATTGTTTCTCATCGTGTTGTGTGTCAAAAGTCTCATTTCAAACTTGCTGGCTTCTTGTGGAAAGTTCGTGGACACTTCAGTGGCAGTTGTTGCAGGAGATTTAATGAAGGAATGAAGGAAAGAAAAGAATTTGATTGTTGGTGGGCAAGATGGACTGCGTCTGGCTGTCTATCAATGGATTGGTCTGTAAGTCTGTACGTTCCTTGTACGGTCGCAGTGACGGAAACTGACCCGTATTACGTACTAGTGTACTTTCATCGTAGAATCAGTTGAAGAACGATTCTGTTTCTCCTCCTAGTGCATCATCTGCAAGATTAGCTAGAATTGTTTTACCATTGCATTCACTAGTATTTTCTAGTAGGTTGACTGGGTTCATGGTGCACAGCACAGGTGCATCGAAACCTGCTTCCTAGTAGCAGGGAGAGTTCTCAAGTATGAACGTCGTTCTACAAAGTCCGACTTCCGGACGTATCTAACACTGCGCATACGGTTCAATACAATTCGGATACGCTATAAATTGCTTCATTCTATACTAATCTCGTTTCCAGAATCAATCAAGCTCACGTTCCCAACATATCAGGGAGGAGCAGTCGTGGAATCACATGCAAGTCTTTTTGTGGTCGTTCAATCACCAGTGGGCGACCACATCCTAATCCTCGTTGCCACTTCCATCAGGCAAGGTAACCTTACAGACTTCAACCGAGCGAAAAACAGGAAGTGGGCCTTCACGCAAAGCTTCACAAAACATCTCATTGGTCAAAGACTCCAATTCTTGCTGGATTCCTTTGTCCAACTTGAGATTGCGTCGATAATAATCATCGTCGTCTTCGCAGAATCGGCAGTGATAGTAGCCATGATGAGATGCTCCGTCATACCAATCGTTGAGATTGCCATAGACGCCGTACTTGCTGAGGAATTCATCGTCGCGAAAGGTGGGACGATTGGTAGGGGCTTGCGTGGGTGCTGCGACAGGAGCACGGGTGGGGGCAACTGTAGGAGCCACGGTGGGAACAGCCGTTGGGGCAGCAGTAGGTGGGGCTGTGATTTTTTGAAGGCCCTCGATTAAAATGCTCGGATTGACTGCGTCAGAAACGTCGGTGATGGCGTCTGAAGAAGTCCTCTTGCGTCTCCAAAACCACAAAGAACGAGAGCCTTGGTTCGCATCATTCAAAGTCTCTTCCTCTGGGGCTTCCTCCAAGGAACGAGCAGCTGCGGCTACATCGCCTCCATCTTGAGCTCGGAAGATAGAATCTGTCGCCATGTCAATGGAGCTCAACATCTTGGACACCAAGAAACCCAACTCTTCATGTGACAACTCCTCATCGACGAGCACGTTGGACAAAGCAATCTTGGTACCTCCGAGACCTTGAGGCATCAAGTCTTCTAAATCATAGTCATCCAAAGTCAACCACACACGAGGCGTAGAGCTCACAGGCTCCTCAGCGACCGAAAGGGCAGCAGAACCAGCACGCAAACTGTTGGCGTGAGTAGAGACTTGGCCAAAGGCCAAGGCAAGAACAGCAGCAAAAGAAAGTTTCATGGTTGAGAGGGAACAAAGTAGTTTCGTACTGAAAGTTGTATGGCTTGTTGATGAATCGAATCGATGTTTTGTGAGCTTGTTTCAACGGGAGAAGAGCTTGTTTCAACGGGAGAAGAATGTTGGCTTGTACACAATTGCAACGTGCAAATCAATCTCGGTAATCGTAGCTCACGTACCAGATTATAAGAGCACAAGGACGTTTCTGACGTTTCTGAGAAACGCTCTTCAGCGTGGTACTAAGCCAACGCTCAGGGACGTCAAACGTCGCGCATGTTGATTGTCAAGGATTTGGCGGCGTGATGCCGAAACGGAAGAGGAAACGGAAACGTCATGTCCGTTTGCTGTTTTGCTCTTTGTATGCATTCAATGTGATTTCATGTTCAATGAGCACAAAACATACAAGGGGTTCAACAAACGTGTATAGGTCGCTCGACAAGAAAGGGCTCCACTGCAACTGCCATCTACGAGCTGCCAACTGGCCATTGTCGCCAGTGTGCAATTTTGGTACAACGGTTCGCCTTTGGTCTAACTAGTCAACTTGGAAAGTTGGTCACACTGGTCATTGCAGGAGAACGTCACCGAAGCCGAGCAGACCCGTGACGCCAGCATCCGCAGAAGCTCAACAACAACAACAACAACAACAACAACGCACTGTCTTCGAGTCCAGAGTTGTGCCTACATACAGCGACGGCAACCTCCGTACCGGTTTCTACACTACTTGATCATTCAACACACACACTGCAATCATGTTAGCCCTCAAAAAGAAGCGAGAAGCAGAAAAGAAGGAAAAGGAAGAAGCTGCCAAGCGTGAAGCAGCTAGTGCTGTGGAGACACCGGAAGTAGCTCCCGCCGCTACTGGAGGTCAAGTGTCCTTGCTTGGAATTGGAGGGCAAAAGACAACGCGCAAAGGAGATGCTCCAGCAGCCAAGAAGACTCCTGGAGAAATTAGGATTCAAAAAGGTACGCCCAGTTGTCCTGCTAGAAACAGCGTTTCCTCGTGTTGTATCACTCATTTTTCCTGCAGATATTGGAGAACTCGACGGAGGTAAAGTTGCCACAATCACTTTCCCGAACCCAAATGATTTGACCTCCTTCAAAGTTACTGTTTGTCCTGATACTGGATATTGGGCAGGCGCTACCTATCACTTCCTATTCACTATTCCTCCCCACTACCCTCATTCGCCGCCTCGTGTCGAGTGTGAAACCAAAATCTACCACCCCAACATTGATTTGCAAGGAAAAGTTTGTTTGAATATTTTGCGAGAAGATTGGCGGCCCGTTCTCGATATCAACTCGGTCATTTATGGGTTGATTTATTTGTTCTATGAACCCAACCCTGACGATCCGCTCAACCATGAGGCCGCCGATCTATTTCGCAAGGACGTAGGTCAATTCGAGCGTTTGGTACGCCGAACTCTTCGAGGTGGAATACTGGATGGAGTGCTATTTGAAAAATTAGTCTAGAAATTCGTTTGAAACTTTGCATTTCTTTGTTGTTTGTGTGTAGAAGTGGGTAGCATTGGGGCGACTGCCGAATGGAGAAAATCCAGCTGGCTCTATCGACTCCAACTGTAGAGGTCATGCCCACTGCACCAACAAGAAGGATACAAAAGCAGATGCTGGAAGGAAGTCAGAGCCATGTGAACAGCCAAAACATGGGTTGTATCATCGTCGCAGGCCGTACGGTTTGACTTGTCAGATTCAGAGTCGAATCACCCGGACTTTCATGAACCGACCCATGTTCGACATGCAACCATGATTGTTGGAACTATGGCAGATGAAAGAGACAAAGAAGGCCATGGCTGGTGGGCCAGGAACCTACAGTATCTTCATTTGCATTGGAAGATCCTTGTTCTTGGGCAAGTGATTACTTTTCTAATATCACTCGGCAGTGCGGCTCAGTCTACGTTGTACTTGCACTGCACCTTGTCCGCTCCAACGTTCACCATGGCATGTTCATATTTTGTGATGAGTGCGATTCATATGGTAGCTTTGAGGCGGCGGCAAAATACGGAACAGCAACAACAACGAGAATTTGCCCATAACACGCATCAAGTGTTGGTCATCGATCAAGCCAGATATCCTTTCTTGTTTTCGACGTTAACGCTCCAACGGCCACCTTGGCAGTACTTCGTCATCGCTTTATTGGATTTGGAGGCGAATGCAGCAACGTTGCTGGCTTTTCGACTCACTACGTTAACATCAGTTTCTCTTCTTGACGCCTTCTCCATCCCATCAGCGATGGTTCTCTCCTTTTGCTTTTTGGGTCGCAAATACAAATCCCTACATTTTGTTGGTGTTATTGTTTGTTTGGTCGGCGTATTACTCAATGTCTTGCAAGATTATTCCGCTGATCATTCAGTTCAAGAGGAGCAAGCATATCCTCATCGATTTTGGGGGGACATGTTTGCGATTCTTGGAGGCATCATGTATGGTCTAAGCGATGTCATCGCCGAGGTTACCGTTCGTCGGAATGGCGATACCACGGAGTATCTTGCCATGATGGGCTTCTTTGCATTCATCCTTGCCATGCTGCAATCCGTCCTCTTCGAATGGGATGATATTCAAACGTATTTGTATGGGCCTTCTACATGCAGTTCTGGGGAAAGCTGGGGAATCCTTATCGGATTTGTATTAGTGACCGTGGTGGGGTATATGGGAGGTTCCAAATTTCTCATGATATCGGAAGCTGCCTTTTTCAATATATCATTGTTGACGGGAGACTTGTGGAGCATCATTTTCTCTGTGGAAGAACAAAAGATGGTACCGAATTTCCAATTTTTTGTGGCATTGGCGATCGTCGTTAGCGGAATGATACTCTACGAAATGGCTCCCCATCCGGTGGTTCAGGATCCGAATGAAGCCGCATGGGAAAGTGCACAACAACAGCTAGCCGAAATTGATCAAGACTTTGAGCTCGATGATATTGATGAGCAAAACCTTGATGACTATTTGAAGAACGACATTGATCTAGATCTTGGTGACGTTTCCGAAGCCAAAGGAGGAATGGGTGACATCGAATTGTTGTGACGACATTTTAATGAATGATTTGGGGAAGAGTGGAACTACTAGTACAGCGATACGTTGTAAAATGTTCCGATATGAGGCCATCGTCACAACTGCCGTTTCGAAAGAGAAGCTTTTGTACAAAATAGAAAACCATCACACCCACCATCGATAGCAACTCCGAACTTAAAGTAAGGACAATACTTGCTATTCGTTTCGCTCCTTGTAGCGTATACATCGTAGCTTATTTTACAGTCCGTACATTCCCATCCAACACAACCGCAACCCAGAGAATGCAACTACCGCCAACTCCAATTTTACAAACACGGATTCGGGCATTCTCGTCATGATCGGTTTGGCTCCCACGACACCAATCACACTCACAATACTTAAAAATGCTGCTAATGGTATCATTTTCCACCCCAAAGTTCCTGCCCAAAATCGCATGGGCACCTTCCCGCAATTGAGGAAGCAAAAGAACATGGCTCGGGTCCCAATGTAAGCGGTCGGTGACAATTTCACGACACTCAGCAAATACACGTTGAGAATCGGCCCCATGGCATTGGTCAACATGGTAGCAGCACCTCCTACAATGCCCACAATACAAGCCCATGCCAATTTGGTTCCCTGGCTCAAAACAACCTTGGGTCTCTTGTCGACAGAACCGTCATGATTGTCCAGTTTGGTCGAATGATGCAACCGATGACCGTCTGTATGATTGTCGTGTGAATAAGTAGCTCCAACTCGACGATGACTCAAGCCGGAAGGAATGGGATGCGCAGAACCGGACTCGGCCATGACCAAGACATCTCCATCGTCGTCATTTTTGTGATGTTGACTGCTGGAAGGAGTCAGATCGGATGAATCGCCACTTTGTGCAATATTGTTCATGATGGAATCCTTGGTCAGTTGAAACGTGAGAATTAAAAGCAGAAATACTCCAACAAGAAGTCTGGCACTTGAATCGGAAAGATGCTTGTCCAACCACTGACCAAGTCCCATTCCCACAAACGAAAGCGGAAGCAAGACCTTGATGGTTTCAAAATCCAGATCTTTGGCATGGATCCAAGATGCGGAAATGTCGATCATCGTAAGAATGGGCACTTGCAGGGCAACTGCCAACCCCAAGCCACCGGGAATGTTGGTAGGAGAAGTGGCGACGGTTGCAGCAGTGGCAACCGTTGCAAATCCAGGGACTCCACCTTTGCCGAGGCCCAACAACGCGGCAATGCCAATGAGCAACGGCAGTTGACCTTCCAAGGACCAGGCTTGGGCAACATAAGCTGTCATTGGATCCATCTTGTAGTTACTTGAGTAGTCAATGTACTACTAATGTACCGGAACTCGTAGTATTGCTAGCTAGATCGTCGTTTGTAAAAAAACATGTACAATGGTGGTTGCTCCAGTGCCAACAATGCAAACGTTGTTGGTCGATCACCGCCGTAGGATTCTACTGATGAGCCTTAGGTATGATTCCAGACGTGATTCCCATAGACGGGCAGAACTACTTGAACTGTACTACCTAGTACTATACATCTCTATCATCTCAAACTTAGCAAGCTACAACCCAAACCCTTTTACTTTCAATTTGAAGAGCCCTTCTTGGCTCTTTGATCTCTCAATCCTTGGGCATGAAATTCAAAAAATAGGTCACTGAGTGTTTGCACCCACCGAGTACAGAAATGGCATGTTACCAATAAGAAAATGATAATGGTGTGGAAAAGTAGGATTTGGGTGGAATACCTAGTTATTTGGTGCTTGGCAATTTTCTATGCACATGTTGTGTTGAAAGATTATTTGCTACTAGTAGTCCGAACCTCACAGAGGTCCATGGCGCCTTGCAGAGTTGGTCGCACCAGTCGAACCACATCAGTGCGCTCCCCAAGAGTTCGACAACACTCGCCCGCGAAGTTCCCATGACTTCGTATCTTCCACAACACGACACATCAAACAAGGGACGATGGCAAGCAAAGAAGAGAATGGGGATAAAGTGACAGCCGATAGTTACGGTAGTGTTCAAATAACGGATACAGACAAGGAGTGCTGGATGCTGCGCGTGCCTCCCAGGCTTGCGGAGGCTTGGGCACAACAACCAGAAGGAACGGTGCTCGGCGAACTGGTCTTCCGAAAGGGAGGCAAAGCACAACCTGGACGTCCCTCGGTAGAACCTTCCTTTGATGTTCACGTAGCTCCGGAGTTGGCAACTGATGAGCAAGATATTTTGCCCCTACACTACTCCATCAAGGCCATGACTAAGAAGCTGCCAACATTGCACCCTTTCTCACGTCGACCCAACGGCAGTGTCAAAGTGCACGGAACCGTCACTCGTTCCGGAAATCTACAAGTACATCAGGATTCCGCTTATCGCAAGCTTTCAAAAACACGTCTTTTGCAATCCGCAGTCCACAACTCGAGATACGTCAAACCAGTCGAAGCCAATCAAGTTGTGCAACAATCCAAAAAGAGTCAAGTCGGCAAGGGTTTTGGAGAGGCTATTCATCAATTTGGAAAGCGGATGTTGGAACAAGCTAATGCACCAGTCAACCAAGTCAATAAAAAGGCCAAATTCACTGCTGACCAGCCAACCCGGTCCGTCATCTTTCAACTTTTTAGCCAACAACAATATTGGACAATCAAGGACCTTAAAATTGCTAGTGGAGGTCGCTCAGATACCGAAATTCGAGACGTCTTGAAAGAAATCGGCGACTACCATCGATCAGGAGATCACAAGAATACATGGGAACTGCGCAAGGAGTTTCAAAACACCAGCAGTGCAGCACCCGAGGCGGCGTCCGGGCAAGCAGCAGGGGACGACGATGGCGACAATTGAATCTGGAACAGTTTCTAATAGCGGTATTTTCTACGGTGCATGGATCTGTAGTCGTTGTGTAGTCGTTGTGGTCCCTCTTTCAGCCTTGTCATTTCTCCAAAACTAAAATTCTGTCCTGCAACAGAAAGAAAATCTATCCATAACCTTGCTAAAAGTGGAAGACCTCTGCAGCAGTCTGTTCCTGATCACTGCTGTCTTCCCCCTCAGACCACCTGGTGGTTGCTCGGGAGGAGTAGGGCCAGTGAGAGTGACATTTGTAGCATTTTGCATTGTGGCGGCCTGTCATACCTCCTTCTTCTAGTGGAAGAATCCCCAAGATGTATCCATCTCTTACAGAACTCATCCCCTAGTCAAAAAGTCACCTAAACTAGTAGGCTACTCTGGTGTGCAGTAGGGTGCTTTGTTTTCCACGAAGGGTGCACTGTTGTGGCTATCCTGTTTGGAGGCTTCGCTTTTCCTTGTGACCATGTGGTCTGTCATCAAGCATGCCCTACTAAAATAACTTGCCTATCCTGAAGGTGTGGGAATCAGCCAATATAGAAGGTGGTAGCAGTAAGATGATCTTCTTTCATCACACTTTGATGAAATTGAAAATCTATGTGTCAACGAACCACCCTCACAGAAATTCCAGAAATACCATGGAGCAGAAAAAGACTTGGCATATTGCTTTCACTTCCTGTTGCACCACTCAAGGACTCAAGCATGACAAAATGGTGAGATTGCAGCATGTATGAGAAAGCAATAGAAGAATCACAATGCTGGTAAATGTCCTTTCCACTAGGGAAAGATGTTGGCCAAAATGCTGCATTGGATAGCTTTGGCCTCACAGCAAGAAAGCCCTTCCTTCCAACAAAGAAGAAACAAGGTGTTTACCCGTATCATCGGAGATGATTAAGAAGGTGTCACAAGTTCTGAAGTTGTACAACCTGAGAGGTATTCTTGACATTGAACTGGATGCATTGCAAATTCACAATCTATTCCGTGATGTATGCAAGCAAAAACATAGATGGCACGATGCCTAAGAACTATCCCAGTACAGCCCTCTCCCTAATGGAATACAATTTCAATCCCCAAAATTATGAAGAGGACCCATTGTCATTCTTTGACACATCTGCACTACATTTTGGTGCATCATGGATGGAAGAACTTGGATATGAAGATGCCAAAGAGTTCATAGATATGGCAGATCATCACTTTTGTAGGTCATGGATGGAGATACACATGAACTTTTGGTGTAACATATATTGTGCAAATTACAGTAGGCAAGCTCATGCCATGATTAGTAGTGTTCTGAGTTCTGACCTGAATCCCCCTGCATGCTGCTTTTCTTTCAGGCTAGTGTTTCAGGCTAGAAAAAGGGAATATAGGGTAAAATCCCCAAAAAGGATTTGGGACCTGGAGCAGTGAGAGATTGAGTTGTGGTTCCATCATCCATCAACCATCAACCACCAGCTGCCTGTCATTCAACACAAATGGGCTACTATCCAAGAGTATGAGAAACAAGAGCCGTCTACCAAAAGGAAATGCAAGTAGCAGAAGGTTCTACTTTTCTAGTAGTACCACAGGAGGGGATTTGCCACTCATAGATGGTGGTAATACTAGGATCCAAGACAGCACACCAACTATGGATACTAGCTAACTGTATGGTCATCTAAACCTATCATCTTCCAAGGTTCTTGACCTCAGTAAAAGTTTCAAAAATTGATTTTTGTTACAGATCTTCTGCCAATTTATCAGAAAATTGTCTGGCTTTGCCCCTCTCCCATTTGGATAGATAGTAGGTTCTAAAGGGAAACACGAGCTATGTCTGGACACCAGCCCGAGGCACATCCTGGCTGGACAAGATGGAGTATCCAAGCCTGGACAAATGGGAACCCATAGAATCGGAAGAAGGACCAGGAGAAGGAGACGACTCTGGGATGGAGTGCCGAGGCCCACTTCTTTGCCTCGACGAATCACCCCAACACGGATAGACCCACCAAGACAAACAGACTTGATCTACTCCGTTTAGATAGCTAGTTTTCTTAATCGTTTGCCTGGGGGTACTCAGACTGACACGAACGAGATGATGAACGTTGAGTGAGAGGCTAACGTCAACAACGATGATGATACCCAGCGCTCTATGGAATCAGTCTGATTGGACCCAAACCCAGAACAAAGAAGCAGTGACTCAACCATTGAGTCAAAGGGGTCCTCGCAAAGGCTTCCAAAGGAAGGTCTGAAGTTAGGCATCTGGGGGTGGGACACCCACCACCTCCTGATGAGGACAGCAGCAGGATGAAGATCCATAATAATTGCGCGAAGCGAGCCTGTCCTTGGGCCCCGGATCGCGATATCTTTCCCGCGCAATCGAGCAATAGTTGCATCCGACAAATACGCGACCTACGTCACGCCTGCAACGCACCCGGCACGACGCTACGTTTCTTCCAGAGTGAGAAAGGTACACTTGAAAATCTGAAATCTGACGAACCCTGTTTTGCCACCAACACAAAAAATGATGAGCCGATATGGCCGAAGTGATCCGTACCCTCCTCGCCATGACGATCGACGCGATGGAGGTCGAGGAGGAGGTGGCCGTGGAGGCCGCGGTGGACGAGGTCCCGGTGGCGGTGCTGGAAGAGGTCGTCGAGGGCCAGGGTGAGTCTTGTGGCGTTGCTTTGTTCATTCTTGTGGTTGTGTTGATACCGTATCTACACCTTGTAGAATCCCCCTTTTCCTTTTGCCACCTAACGGTCTTTTTCGACGTTTGTAGGCCCGAGTCTTTCGAGGTCAAGACCAACCTATTCTCCCTCCAATACCTCAAGGCGAACACGGCTCCTGCTGACTGCTGGTATCAATACCAGATCACAATCATTCCACTCATTTTTCCTCCAGAAAAGGAGCGCCATACTTTTACTGGTCCGGAATCGCTCAAGGAAGCCAACGAGTTGCGAATCAAGAAGATGCAGGATAGTGTTGCAAGGAATGGAAGCACACCTCGTATTCGCAAAATCATGCAAGCTTTGAGCGGTAAGCTCCGCGAAGAAGGCATGATCATTGCCACTGATCAAGCGCAAATGGCTGTGTCTCCCACTGCTCTGTATGATCATGTTCAGAAAGCGAAAACACTGTATATTAACATCGATCCACGCACGTATTTCAAGATCAATTTGACCTTTCGGACTACTATTCCGCTTGGTCCTCTCATGGAACCGTCGGCATCCGCTGATGCCGTTTCTCGGATTTCTCAGTGTCTAGGCTTGCTCTGGAAGGAGGCAATGACTCGCAATTTCATTGCAGTCGGAAAGGAGCCTGGCACGTACTTTCTCCCCTGGAACGATCAAGTTGCCTACTTGCGTAGAACTTTTCCCGAGTACTATGTGCGTATCCGTTGCTTTCGATGTATGCCCCCGCGTGCATCTATTTCTAACATTGTTGCATTGGTTCTTAGAACAACCCTTCATCTGTCGCCCCATTTCTTGGACTTTCTTCCTCGGTTCGATACAGTACCAAAGTTGGCTTCAATGTTGTCATCAACAACAGTGTCGGTTGGGTGTTTCGTTCGAGCGAGACAGACCCAGTCCCAGTGTTCGACCCCAGAGCTCGAACCATCGCCGGAATCGATATTCGTGGCGACGTGCATCAAAAAATTACCAGTCCTGACGTTAGATCCCAGATAGAGTCGCTTCTCAGCAAGATGAATTTTACTGTCAGTTTCGTCAAGGGCAAGGCCTGGGAACGGTGTAAGTACAAAGCAATCGCGAAGGTTTATTCTTGGAGGATTGTGTTCTCACTTTTTTCTATGGTGACATAGATTGTGAGAAGAAAAAGCGCGAGGCTGGTTATGTAGAACGCCATCGCGTCTTTCACAAGCCTCAAGTCAGAATGGTGAGTCCATCCAATAATCGCCGTGGCGATGATGATCAACCAGAGGTCGAGAAGCCCAGGATCAAGTGGAGCTGTGATGAGGAGACGTTCGAAAGAAATGGGAAAACCGTGAATGTTGCAGAGTATTTAGAGGACGTCTACGATGTCAAAATTAGATTTCCCAACATGCCTATCATCGGAATCAAGAGGGGGTACTATCCCGTGGAGTTCTTCTTCCAAGAGTTTTCTCGTTCGCCAGGAAATGATCCTTCTCGCGTCCAGAAGGTTTTGAAATACCACGACGAGTATGCCGGTTTGAATAGAATCAATCATGTCAAGGACCTGGCAAGGTTGGCAAGTTCTGCAGGTGGCGAACAGAATAGTCTCCAGTCACTCCTCAACGACTTCAATCTGAAGCTACAACTAGAGCCACTTGTGGTCAAAGCCAGAAGGCTTCCTGCTCCAGAGTTGAAGTTTGCTTGCAATGATACGGAGTCTTCAGCTTACGATGGTTCGTGGAATTTACAAAACAAAGCATTTTACAGGTGCGTTGTCACTTGCACTGTATATTCATTTGACCCTGCTCTATATCTCACCTTCAATGGATTGTAGTCCTGCTGATTTGACTTCTTATGCTGTTGTCGACTTCACTAGCGGTGGTCGTCCCAGCGTCCGTGACGTGGTAGGGGCTCTTTTCCGAGCCATGCAGAGACACGGCATGAGGATTCTCAACAATGGAGAGCGCCACCTCGATAGTCTCATCATACGAGCCGATCCACGCCGCAATGACCAGGTAGGTAGCTCTTTCCGCAATTGCCGACGCAACAGTCTCAGCCAACGTATACACTGACCCATACCGATTGCAGATTCTTGATGCCTTGCAGGAGGCCAAGCGTCGGGCCCAGTCCATTTTCACTCAGAGTTTTTTTTACACTCAAGTTTTGAGGCTAGATGGCATTGTTGAAAGTTGCTGGGTGGGTCGAGAGAAAGGCTCATTGTTCGCCATTCCCTTGAGCGATCGAGACATCATAACTCACAGGATCAAGAATAGAGCAAGCGGATCGTGGGCTGATGCCAAAATTGCCTTTATAGATCCGAATGGAAACTTTGTTGCTCCCGCCGATGTTCCTTGTGATGGTACGTGCTTAGAACTGGCATATTTGCTTACAAGCATTTCAAACTTGGATGACTCACGCCGTCGATCCAATTGGCAGCTGGACCTACCGAGTTTGGCTTCATTATTCCTGAATATGGTCCTGTACCAATGAGCGAAATCTCAGAAACAGAGATCAACCCTATTCTTGTGTTGGAGCCTTTCCAGATTGAGTGTCCGGCCCAGATCATAGTATACCTTCCAGAGAACACGACGCAGCTTTATGATATGGTTAAGACAATCTCTGACTTGTCGTTGGATGTCAACACCCAATGCATCGTTCAAGCTACCGCTGGGAGACAAAAGCGATTGGAGCAATAGTACGTTTCCAGGTTCCACTCCATTGTTGCCATTCGTTTCTAACTCTTTTCCTTTGTTTCATCTCGGGTTAGTTGTTCCAATTTGGCATTGAAGCTAAACTCCAAACTTTACAACAAGGATAATCGGGCCAAGGCTTGGTCCCTTGGGCGCAACGCAGCTTGGACAGAGGAAAAGCCTACAATGGTCATTGGATACGCATTTTCTCACGGTCGTATCGGTGGAAACGCGGCCACTTCTGTGGGTGGATGCACGTGTCTGAGCTCGAACATGTCGATCGGACAAACAGTGAAATTCTTCCGCTCCGATCTCAGAGCTGAAGGAGTCCCTGAGTCTGTTCTGAAAGGGCTCGTCAACGAATTGCTGCTATCGTACCGCAAGCATGTTGGCACTGACCCACAACGAGTTCTCGTTTTCAGGGAAGGTGGTTCAAGCGGTTCTTTTGACCACGTTCGAAACGTCGAATTGCAGTGGATTCGGGAGTGCTTTGGTCAAGTCCCGTTCACTCTTGTTGTTTCTAACGAAGATCACAATGTTCGCATTGTACCTGACAGCTTTCAAAATTCAGTTCGTGGTAACGTGCCCAGTGGTACATTTATCGATGATGGGTTCGGCGATTCTATCGAGCAAGGTGAAAGTGGTTTCGAGATTCTCATCACTCCTCAAGGAGGTCTCAAGGGTACCTCGAAACCCATGATGTATCAGTGCATTGTCAACGAGAACAAGGACTTGACAAAGCAGCTCCTTTCCAAGGTCATCTATGACATGTCCTTCCAATGTAAGTAAGCCGTCAATGCTGAGTTTTGTTCTTCAAGTTCTTCCCTCACTTTTTTCCTTGCCACCAAAGATGGCACCGCTACGAAGAGTCCTCGAAAGGTTTGTATTTGAAATGCGCTGTGTCCTTCAAACTTCCTCCTGTTGGCTAACTTACTGTTTTTACAGGTTCCTGTACTCTTGTACAGTGATAAGATCGCGAATCGAGCCATGAAGTATGGAGGCACCCTGGCGAGTGTCCTACAGTATGGTGAGCAATATGAAATCTCAGAAGATTCTCGTGAGTTTGTACGAGTTGGAGATGTCGGAGAGAAACGCAATGGAAACATGTTGGGAATGCCGTTCCGACCACATCTGTTGTAAGACAACATATTTGGTGTGCCTTCTTTCGCTGCCAAGGAAGAACAGAGACCGGAGACCGGGTGACCTACTCCATTTCCTTTGCATATGACGTACTCGTAGTGTATTTCGTATTGATTACAATTATGACTAGCATGTTTCAGCTCACTGGTGACTCACTTCTTGTCATGCATTTTCTGCTGAGTTCTTCTATCCATGTCAAGGTGGTAGTGCACAATTACGGAATCTCGATGTAGTAGGCGACATTTCTTTAGTATCACAGATAGCTAAGGTCTACTCCTAGGTCAAGAAGAGGTGTTGGTTTTCGTTCTGACGTATCATAGAAAATGAGGCTGTACCGATCGCCATTGTCCCAGGTGCGGACGTAATGTACATGGCGACCATCAACACGGCCAATACAGTTGTGCGTATCCACAACATTGACAAAAACGTTCCCATCAGCGTCGATTCCTTCTACGCAAAGCTCTCCCCCAGTCTCAAAAGTTCCCAATGATATGGCATACTGGAACGACTGGTCTCGATGGTCAATATGTGGCGATGCCACAAAATTCTTGGTGACAGCAATCCCACTGTAATGATATTCCGGGTCGGCCCAGTCCATGAGTTCCCGACAAGCCTCCCGCAACTCTCCATAGAAGCGGTCGGTAGCCACATTGGTCTGAAGGACAAGGTATCGCTCGGCTGCCAATCCATCTCGTTCATTCCTTGCCGGCCACCTCAGTGTCTCTAGGATACCCTTGAGCTTGTCACAAAGACGAGTCGGTACAGCTTTTCCTGTCCGTTTCACAACAGGGCGCGCGTCAGGATTTTTGTTGTAAAATGCGACGAGTCGTTCAATGAGATGATCGGAAGCGCCTTCATCGAGCTTGGTCTCTTCAATACCGCTGTTTACAGTATCCGTGGTAGATGTACCAAATCGTTGTTCCAAAATCTCGAGCCGCCGTTGGAGTTCCTCTCGATCTAGAGGTCTCAATTGATCCGCCAAGGGCGGATCTTGGCCCGAAGGAACATTCTTTTGAGGCTCACCAATATCATTCCAATTTGCCGTAGCGCTGTCACTATTCTCTGCAGGACAAACCTTTAGTGAAAAGGTGGTCAAATGGCCGTGAGCTTCATCCTCGGTGTGACGTTGAAACACTTCGACTGGATCAACTTCCATCCCATGGATAGCTTTGAGGACAAGCGCTGCCTCGGCTGCATCACGAAAAACTACAATCGCATAGCCATGATACTTTGCTTTGTCTCCTTTGCGGTATGCCTTTCGCACCACACGCTTGATCCACGGGGTTGGAACTTCGCCTGGAAGAACGTGGAAGAGCATGGCACGGAGGTAAGAAAATTGCTTCTTGGGGCTTGTCCAACTCAAAGGAAGATCTCCGACCCACAAAGTTCTCTCGGCTGTCGCATGGCAGGCTGTTTTGCCCCGTGCACCCTTTCGTCGTGCCTGTTCATCCCGGCGTTGTTTGGCTCGTTGTGTGCTGGGAGCATCGTCAATGCTTTGCCCTGTTGAAAAAATGGCCGAACCACATCCACTGGTAGGGTCTCGCAAGTGTTTAAAGACGTGATTTCTGGATGGAAAGACTTTTTGACAGAATAAACAAGAAATCAACTGGCTTGGCTGGGAGCCTGGTTCCTCGTTGGGTGCCTCGGGTTGAGAATCATTCTGCTGGACTTTCAATTGATCCCCGGATGGTGGGGCTTTGATGACCGTCCATGTTTTGTTGTGATCGTCCAATTCAACCCCCATGGTTTCCAGTGCCCCTTTTATCGTGTCCGCAACCTTATGTTGTCTGTCTGCTCGCATTGCCACTCGCTTGTGCAATTGAGTTTCGACAAGGTTGCGTTGCTCTGGATTCAGGGGAATGTTGGGGTTTGGAATTTCTTGGTATGTAATCCACGCCTTTGCATGTTTGATGCGAGCTTTTGTGATCATGGAAGGGTCAGGTGGAGCTGCCACGGATTGTGCCAGTGCTTCTCGAGTATCATCACTTTCACCCAATGGAATGGCTGTTGTACCTGTCGAGGCTCGCTCTTCCATGCAGAGCCGTTCCACTGCTTCTTGAAGCTCACGGACACCTGCGCCAGGTTTCTCACGCCATAGTTCGCACACTGTCTTTTCTACCCAATCTCGTCCATTCATTGCATCTGTGTTCTTCCTATCCTACTGTGTTAGTGCAGTACAGAACAGTTCTCGTACTGTGCGTGGTTCAAACTGTGCGATGACAATAATGTCTTGCTTCACAGTCCACCAAACTCGATGGAACAACCGCATTGTTCCCGAAGTGTGAAACTAGGACAGACGAACTACATCTTGGGCTTGTACTTGAGCTTGAACGATTGCTTGAAATTTTGCTCCTGCCAGCTGCCACCAATGATGATGCAGACAACAAACCCGATCATCATATTATTATGTATTTTTTCCATCATTGGGAGGAGGGTTGTTGTTTCAACGACCTTGCTGCAAGAACGAACACAAGAAGTCTTTGAATCTCCACACCGCCGACTTCCCCTTAAACTCCTCCTTGCAATCATGAGCCGAAAGGAACAACAAGAATGGCAGAGTCTGGTGCTTGACTCCACGTGTGCCGCCATTGTCACATACTTGGCTGTTACCCAACCCGAACTCTTCAATCCTTGGGGTTTGACAGCATGGCAATGGTTGTTGGGAATTGTCTGTATCCGTGTCGCTATTGCATTTTACGACCATTTGGTCGTCTTTATTATTGATTCCATCTTTCACAGCACTCTCTTGCCCACTCGAACCACCGGCAAGCCTGTCCGCTACGTCGACCTGGACACAAAGTCCTACATTTATTTGACCATCAACGCCTTTCATGAATGGATCTTTGTTCAACGCTTTTGTTACTATATCTACCATTCGCCTGACGTTTCCATTGACCCTAAGGATATCACGTTCTCCAACACGATTGGGGCCTTGTGGGTAATCTTTATTGTCTTGGACACGCTCTACGCTCCTTGTCATCATTTTTTGCACTGGCCCTCGGTATATCCTTTGATTCACAAGCACCATCATCGTCAACACTTTCCCACGCGTGGATATTTGGATGCAGGTAATGAACATCCGATTGAACACTTGGTCGGAGTCTTGAGCACGTGGGGTGCCTCCTTGGCAGCATGTCACGGTCCGACGGGGGTACATGGTTTCACTCTCTTTCTCTTTTTTAACATTCACGCTACCTTGGCCATGTTGAATCATTCTCCATATGACGTTCAGTTTGATATTATTCCGGGAGGGCTCCTTCGTTACAGTGTGGGCTACCATGAAATGCATCATCGCAAATTTACCGTCAACTACGCTCAATACTGCATGTGGTACGACTTTGCCATGAAAACGTTTACACCATATGAAGGGCCTGGCAAGACTGCTGAAGATCTGTAAGATCTAATTCTATTAAAAGAATATGTTTGGTTGTGGAATGTTGTTGAACCACCATTGTCCGAAGACGTGTTCTGGATGACGATCGACCTAGACGTCGATATTGTGACAGCAATAGGTCACATATTAACATTATGGAAGCCAAATTGTACAGAAGGATCCCAGCGTTTGGGAATTCCGTGAAACCCACTGTAGTAATGAACCTGGTTGCACAAACAATCATTGCGACATTATTTCGATGAGATGTTGTTTTTTTAAGTTTCCACGCAATAAAAATTACATTTTTCGATTTCTATTCTTGTTCAATCACGACTGCGCAGACACAAGATCCAGGATGACTGGTGGCTTCGGTGGAAAATCTTTTGGGCTCCTTGGAATCCACAACTTGGAACCATGGCTGAAGTACAGGGGAAAACGAACCTCAGTCGCGGAGAGGACGAAGTGGTAGTAGAACCTCGAGAGTCATGGTTGACAACTGTTGCTGGCGTTGCTGGAAATGTCTTGGAATGGTACGATTTTGCTGTCTTCGGATACTTTAGTGGTACGTTATTGTAGGCATCCGATGCAAGGAATTCTTTATCCAGAGGGTGCATTCTCAGCATTTCTGTTAATGTTTGGACAGATATCATTGCACAAGTGTTCTTCCCTGCTGTTGAAGGCGACACAGGAAACGAAACAAACTTGATTCGCACATTCTGCATTTTTGGTAGTGCTTTTATTATGCGACCATTCGGTGGACTGTTGATCGGTTACATTGGTGACAAACATGGACGTCGAACTGCTTTAACTCGGTCTTTGCTTCTCATGGCAATCCCTACTACATTGATGGGGTGCCTACCGACCTACGAGAGTGTAGGAACTCTCTCCATTGTTCTTTTGGTCCTGTGTCGCCTTGTCCAGGGGCTTTCGGTAGGTGACAAATTGCATTCCTGATCGTGCTTGTCCAGTCCCTGCGGTATGCTGACATTTTGTTGTCCATTGTGTCTTCAGGTTGGAGGTCAATTGCCTGCTTCTCTAGTATACACGGTGGAAAAGCAAGATCCCAAGCACTGGGGATACTATGGCTCATTGCCAATGGTGAGATCTTTTCCGTCGAAGTTTTTCCAAGACGACGAACGAGTTTCTCACAGTTGCGAGTCTTCTTGTAACAGGTTGCGGCAAACGTTGGTACACTGCTGGGGAATTTATGTGGAGCCCTTCTTCGTGAATTTCTAACCGAAGATCAACTCTTGGAATGGGGATGGCGCCTACCCTTTTTCTCGGGATTCTTAATTGCCTTTGTTGCCTGCTACCTTCGTTCCTACGGTAAAGAAGTTCATACGACTGCAGGAGTATATGATCAAGATACTTCTCAACACAACAACCCCATATCAGTTGCACTTTCAAAGGGAAACTGGCTTGCATTACTCAGCACCTCGCTGACACCAATGCTATGGGCTGCCGGGTTTTACGTTACTTTCGTGTGGATTGCCATCTTCATGGAAGAGTTGATGGATCCACCAGTGCAGAATGGCTTTTGGATCAATGCCGCTAGTCTTCTCATTGGAATGACTTTTATGTTGCCAATTGCTGGGGCAATCTCGGACCGCACAGGGCGCATCATCATGATGACTGTGTCGGGTCTATTGTTGGCAGGTTTGGGCCCGATCCTTTGGATTCTAATCGCGAAGGGCAAGGGTATGCTTACGTTCCTCTGTCAGGTGGCTCTTGGTGTTTTGCTTAGCTTTTTTGGTGCTCCACTCTGTGCTTGGCTAGTTGAGAATTTCCCTCCTGAAGTGAGAATTACTTCCGCGTCCTTGGGGTATGACATTTCTCATGCCATTGTCGGGGGTTTTTCACCAGCAATGGCTTCAGCTTTGTATGTTCATGTCGGTAGCCGTGCTCCAGGGTTAATCTATTTGATCTTCGGAGTCTTGTCAGTTGCCGGAATTTATGTTGCCTACTGTTGCGGCGGATATCCCAAAGAAGACATTCAGCCTGCGGATGATTTAGAGTTGAGCGAGACAAACACTGCGAAAAAGGGAGAACTTCCTGAGGTAGCATAATGTCGCTAATACATACCAGGGATTCGAATCTTTGATGACAGAATCTAAAATGTTATGTTTCATTGCTTGATCTATGCAGTTGAGCAGTGATCGTGCCAGTTGCATTGGATTTAGGTGAAAGTAGAATACAGGACACAGAACCTGTTCAGTATCTGTTCAAGTAATCCTGATTCGATATACAATATAATATCTAACACACCCAATTCCGCTTGAAATGCATCTTCGGCTCAATACCCTTTTCGGGGATTTGCCCAAAACACTTCCGATATCAATTGGCGGTAGTAAGAGAACGCAGATAGCCAAGGTACTTGCACACTTCGACGATAATCATTTTCTCATCACTTTCTCTCCTTCAAAACATACAAATGCTTTCCAAGTACGAGGAAGATCCGTCACGATGCCACGCGTCCAGCTGACCTTGCTCCTTGAGCTGAGCACCTCGGACTCTCGGAACAACAACAAAGTCGCACTCAATGTCGTCGAGCATGGACATGTCTGACCAAAGCTTTTCGAATTGAGCAGTAGGAACAACATCTTCGTGTGCGTTGCCCCATCTCTTCAAAACATCTTTCAGGGCTACATATGTGGGTAGTCGGGTAGAAAAATCATGCAATGCCTTGGATACAGCTGTGGGATCACCAAGACTGTCTTTCGTTAAACCGTACTTCAACAGAAGTTTGTCAATATCAATCCATGTGGTCATACTGTTGTAGAACGTCAAGTGAAATTGATCTTCTTCATGGGGCAATGCCAACCCCTCCACAATGCGAGTTTTCCCATTCACCCGAGCCAAACCGCCCCCAACATCCTCGATTTCGCGGGGGATGACTTCAAAACAAAGGGTAGAATCGGATGAAGCAAAAATTCCCAACAGACCGGGGTCAACGTCTGCTCCAACAGTATCAATATTGTGCAGCATAAGATATTTGAGTTGCGGTCGGTTTTGCAACATCTTCTGAAGGGTTCCATTCTGGATCAAGTTTGGAATTTCATAGTAGTGACCTACAGGATGAAGGCACTGAGTGGGTCTATTGTCTCGATAATCCGCTGCTTCACCGCAGGATAGAGCCCATCCCATCAAGGCTTGTGCCGCGCTCTCTCTCACTTTTTGAGCCTGGGCGTCCAACTTTTGTTGCTGTTGCTCCTGAAACATAAACTGCAGGTCAGAAACCATTGGGATCATTCGAAGTCCGATTGCATGCCCTTCCGAAAAATACAAGGGACCATTGAAATTGAAGTTGTCAACTTGTTTCATGTAGTCCCGTACAGGACCATTGGTCATGTGACTAGTGGTGAATACATGAGGAATATTGGTCCCGGATAATTGACTCATTCGTCGACTCTTCGCCAAGTGTACCTCCAAGAAACTGCGATGTCTGCCATCGAGATTGCAAAAGGGGTGAATCGCTTTCACACACCCCGCACCGTGAGACCAACGGCTTCCAACTCCTGCGGCCAAGCTCACAACAGCAACTGTCCCGTTTCGAAGTTCTGACATCCCGCGTTCAATGTGAATTGCATGAGAATTCTCCGGGGAAAGCCACCATGTCAGATCCTGGGGTTTAACGTTGATAATTTCGGTTTTACTTGAAAGTCGGTTTTGTCGTAACCCAATCTTTCCAGATCGATAATCTCGTTGAAAGTCCTCGTGTGTTTCTTGATCGAAACCCAACGAAGCCAGTAGCCTATCCAAGGCACTGTTCCCTGGGTTACTGCTTTGAGAGCCACTTTCTGTTTCTAGTGTGTCAGTAGAGCTTGTTTGGCTGGAAGAGAGGAACTGAAGTCGCGGAACCGCATCAACAAAGGACCCCAGGGTGCCATCATGATTGATTGAAAAGTCGTACACAATCGGATCCATGGCAAAAGGCAAAGCATGCTCCATTTCGTGTTTGGTCATTAGCATGATTTCCAGCAGACCACCCTGTGCCTCCGCTTTGATTTCTGGTGTAAAAATAAAACCCATACCCCCTCCACTGCAGCCCCCAAGCATCCAGAATCCCAAAAACTTTTCTCCATATCGATCCTGTACACGTTGTATGATTGTTTCGGTGTAGAGGTTGGTAGCCCAAGGGATGATCCCCTGAATTGGACCAAAGAAGTTGCGTGTTGTTAGGTGCGCCAGTCTTTGGATGTTTTGCTCCTTGAAACACTGCAAAATATCATCCAAGATTCCAAGGGCCTCCTGTCGTAGAACCCACTCCTTAGATTCCCGAAGTAAATATTTTTCGGTTACCATTTCAAGAACAGGGCCGACATTCTGTGACATTCCACCATGAACCAATACCAACGAATCATGGAGTACCTGAACCATCCCAGGTGGAGCTTCTTCCTCGGTCAAGGCGCGATGTTGTGGCAGCAGTCGACCTCGGCTCAAACCGTACTCAGGATCACTTGGGGTCGGTTGGACACCAGTAATGAGCTTGATCCCCGGCCACAAACCGCCAGAATCTTGCCACCCTCCACCACTTCCACCCAACCATTCTCCGAGAATGGCACGAGCCGCCACGTCGCGTCGTTCCGACTCTTGAAGTGGACCAGTCAAGGAAGCTGTTTGCTGCGTTGCTCTCATACACACCGATATGATCGATGCCAAAAGGTTGGTGGATACGGCCAGTCTCGATCCCTTAGGAATGTCGTTGACCTTCGCAGTCACATGCAAACCTCGATTGGGACCTAGGAGAGGCAGAAACAATTGTTCCAAGGACATGTTGCTTTCAATTGCTCTCACCTCCAATCCAGGCGGTACGATCCCAGATGCAATTATTGCCGCTTTGAGAAGCCCAAGGTAGTCAGCCGCAAAATCAAAGACCTGCGATACATGGGTCAAGGTGACCGCGGAATGTAAGTCGATGGATGTCAGCTGCAGCGTAGGTGAATCTGTAATCTCCAAATATGTCTCAATGGGCGGTGATGTGGAGGTGTGACGACCTCGGACAGCCAAGTCAATGGAAATATTCAGTACCCTGGCCCCTTCTGGATAGTCCATGCCAAGAAAGAAGATATCAGACCAACCGCAATGAGAAAGGTCCATTCGCACTGGCGTCCGTTCACAGAGTATTTTGGAATCTAGGAGTTCAGGGTGAACTCGTAGAGGATGTGGTTGAAGTTCATCTTGCCATTGGAACATCCAGGCGTTGCCGGGGTGTTCCCGCACACTGATGCGCACCTGATCAGCCAGCGTCTGGAATCCCAGTTGATAGTACGCCTTGGCAAGGGCGGAAGAAAGAGCGCAATTGGGAATGGGAATTGTGACGCCCCCTTTTGTTGTGTGTGTGGTGCAGACACGGAGGAAATCCTGAATGGCCATATCAAAGTTCCTTTGGAGTAAATGTTGATATCCATTATTTGGTATTGTGGCAGAGGCGTCCGTGGAAATCGAGAGAGAATCCAAGGAGACCGGCATTTGATACCGATGAATGGAATATAAGAAAAACAGAGCTCTTACTTTTTGATACAGATTGTTGGCTTCGGGTCCCCTTGCAAACTGATCAAGGGTGTGGGCCTGTTCGCACAAGAACAGTACGAAGTCCGAGACAGTCAATTGCTTGCGATGATTCTCACACCAGTCAGTAATTGACATATGTCGGATAGACTCATCTGAAGAAAGGATGATCTCCATCAAGGAAACATCAGACTGGAGTGACGGGGGCGTCATGTTGTTCAGATGGCTCACAGATAGCATCACCAGGCAGTGCTTTCCGTGATCGGCAGCTTTGTTGCCAGCCCCGATAGGGCCTTTCGGATGACGTCAGCAGGACACCAATTGATGGCTATCGGAATCGTAGCCAACCGCATCAAAATCCCTTGCGCTACTTTGTTGCATGTGTATATGATCCTAACAAGCCACCAAGAGGGCTGCGGTTGAACTTTCTAGTTCATGATGTGAGTTTCACGTTTTTTTCATTAAAGGAAGATGGCAGGAAGAAGACATTCACATGGTATGTATTCTACGTATATACGTCCCCCCTCATATCTTTCGCAACCATTCTGAGTCGACGACAGTAATCACTTCTTGAAGTATTTCTACGCCTTGCAGCTGATTCATTGGTTCTATAGAGAATCATACCTGGAAACGCAGACAGACGACCAAGAATGGAAGAACAGACTACCAGTTCCTTCGAAAGCATCAGAAAGGTTCATGTTCTTTACTTGGTCCCAGCGTCACGTAATGTTGGAATTACTTCTGTGTCACTTGGCTTGGTGCGAGCACTAGATCAGGAAGGTATTCCTGTTGGGTTCTTCAAACCGGTCTTGCAACCTGGAGAAGGGACTCCAGAGCGCTCAACTCACTTCCTTCGATCGACTGGACAATTGAACCCACCCGAGCCCATTCGATTCGACGTGGCAGAAGAGGCTGTCAAAGCCGGAGATCAAGCACAGGCAAAGCTACTACAGTCGATTTTGGAATCATTTGAAAAGGTGGCTTCCTACCAAGCCGTCGTTTTGGTCCAAGGCTTGCAACCCACGGCAGATCAGCCTATGCTCGAAGTCTACAACAGGATGTTGGTCAAAGCTCTCAACGCAGAAGTCATCATTGTAGACACGATCAAGCCGAACGATCATGGGCTCAAAAAGTTCCAAGAGCATCTGCTAGATCTCTCGAAACGCTATGGGGGTCAACAAGAAACCTCAGTTCTCGGAGTCATCGTCAACAAATTCAACTCGCCAACCGTACATATTAGTGGTGCTCATCTCGACGAAAGCCCTCCTCCCATTACAAACCCTATGGAATTCCTGCTAGAGAAAACTGCAATATTCAGTGACCGCTTTCCATTGCTTGGCGTCATCCCATGGGACCAACGCTTTATCAACCCTCGAACATACGATTTAGCAATTCACCTGGATGCCGACATCCTACATGAAGGGGATTTAAAACACCGCAGAGTGGTGGATGTTCGAGTAGTGGCTAGCTCTATCAAAAACATGATAGATAGTCTTCAACCAAATTCATTGATTGTCACCCCTGGCGATCGTGATGACGTTATACTAGCCACCTGCATGGCTGCGCTGAACCATGTCCCCCTCGCTGGTTTGGCATTGACGGACGGGATGCAACCCGATTCTGCCATAATGGCATTGTGCCAAAAAGCTTTTGAGACAGGTTTGCCAGTGTTGTCGATAGAGACCGATATCTACGTGACAGCAGCAAAAGCAGCCAAAGTTGACACTCGTGTTCCCTTTGATGACACAGCCAGGATGAAGGCAATCATGGACTTTATTGCCGAACATTTGCGTCTCACTGATTTGGTTCGGCATGTCGCTTTGCCGAGGGAACCTCGACTCTCTCCACCCGCCTTCATGCACATGTTGACATCGTTGGCCCGCACCAAATCTCGTCGCATCCTACTACCGGAGGCTGATGACCCTAGGGTGCTTCATGCTGCCGCTGTTAGCCATGAACGCAACATTGCTCAATGTGTACTATTGGGCGAGCCTTACGAGGTTCGGCGCTTGGCCGCCGCACAAGGAATTGGTTTACCGCTGGAAGTAGAGATTTTGGATCCTACATTGGAATTTAGGGAAAAATATGTTGACAAAATGGTGGAGCTCCGGAAACACAAGGGTATGACTCGCCCAAGTGCGTTGGCACAACTGGAAGATATCACTGTTTTAGCTACTATGATATTGGCGTGTGGGGAAGTAGACGGTCTAGTTTCTGGAGCTCGGCACTCCACTGCCAACACCGTGCGGCCTGCACTCCAACTCATCAAAGCCCGTCGAAATGCAAAGCTCATCTCTTCAATTTTTTTCATGTGTCTACCCAGTGAAGTCGTCATCTATGGTGACTGTGCTATCAACCCAGACCCCAATTCCGAAGAGCTTGCCGATATTGCCCTGCAAAGTGCTGAGTCTGCACAGGCCTTTGGAATTGAACCTCGGATCGCTATGCTGTCTTATTCCACAGGTTTAAGTGGGAAAGGAAGCGATGTAGAGAAAGTCATAGAGGCAACACGGATTGCTAAGGAAGCAAGGCCAGACTTGGTCATCGACGGCCCTCTACAGTTTGATGCCGCCTGCAACAAGGATGTGGCAAGACAAAAGGCTCCCCAATCCAAGGTGGCTGGACGTGCAACGGTACTTGTATTCCCGGACTTGAACACTGGGAACACAACCTACAAGGCAGTTCAACGTACTGCCAATGTGGTTGCAGTGGGACCCATGCTACAAGGGTTACGGCGACCCGTAAATGACCTTTCCCGCGGTGCTCTGGTAGAAGATATTGTGTACACCATTGCATTGACTGCAATCCAAGCAGGAAAGATAGATTCTTTCTAAGCTTTCGATTGGATAGAGATGCAAAACGTTGACAGGCGAATTCAGCGATGAAGTCCAATGTCATTGCTGCTGTAGCAGGACTGGGCAACACTGGGAGCAACATGTTTCACTTCACGAAAAAGAAATATGATCGTTACCACATTCCCAATCCTTCTGTTTCTATTTCCGTTACAAATATTATTCGCTACCAGGAAGAGGTGTGAGCTCTGTTTTTCTACGGTAAGACTCAGTACTCAGGTTCGAACAGCCTTGTGGGAGTCACAGTTAGATCATAGGTTCGAAGATACCACCGATGTCCACGACGAACGTTCATGTCATAAATTTGGATTTGAATGCTCTACTAGTGAAACACACTCTAACTGGAACAACGAAAACATGAATCCCAATTTCGAGCACCATGGAAATGATGGGTACGCTTTGATCCAATCCGTGGAAACCACCGCTGGAAAGCAATTGTTGCACCCAATGAAAATCCTCTTTCCAGAAGGCACCATCACTGCCATTCTGGGTCCCAGTGGCGCTGGAAAGTCCACTCTGCTTAGCATCTTGACTGACTCTCTTTCGATGAACTCCAAAGGAAAGGCTGACAGTAAGTACCATACCGTACCTTGCGCTTGGATTGTCAATCCATACCGGTGGGTCTCGCAATCCTGCAACGTTGTTTGATGCGACTAACCACATGTTGCACTATTCGCATTCTCGCCCATCCTCAGTCCATCTTCCAGGTCTCATTGCCATGGTTCCACAAGAGGACCGTTTGCACGGATTCTATACTGTCAAGTCCTACATGATGCACTACGCTCGCCTGGCGGGAATTCACCTACCTGCTTCGAAGTCTTTGAATGATTTCGTGGATGATTTGATTGCCAGTCTTGGTCTCACTGAGCAGGCAGACACCATCGTGGGAGACTTGTTCCTCAAGGGATTGAGTGGCGGACAGAAGCGTCGGTTGTCGATAGCATTGGAAGCATTGAGTGGCCCATCCAACTTCTTCTTGGATGAGCCCACCTCTGGGCTTGATGCTGAGTCTGCGTTCCAGGTGATGGAGTTTCTACAGACCTACGTGAAAGCCACTCCTGGACGTCGAGTGATTCTCACCATTCACCAGCCTTCCAGTTTCATTTGGAAGCGCATCGAGAATGTGGTACTGCTTTCCAAAGGACAACTTGTGTATCAGGGATCCCGCGTCAACATGGAAGCGTTCTTTGCCAAACATGGTCACCCCACTCCGATTGGTTGGAACCCAGCCGATCACTATGTCACGATGGTCAACGACGAGTTTCGTGAGCACACCAAATCTGTCGAGGAGTGGGCTCGTCTATACACGGCATGGGAGCAAAGCCACCACATTGGAGGAGAGGGTTCTTCGAGGTTTTCTCTAAAGAAAGATGATGCGGAAAATGGCGAGGGAGCGACGTCAGACGAAGGAGAGACGAACACTGCCGTTGTGGTCCGGTCCAACCGTTCCTCTGGTGTGATCGGTGTTGCCTTTGAGTTGACCTACCGATATTTCCTCAACCTGTGGTTCAACCCTGGAATCCTTCTCACCCGTGTGGCTATGTATTCTATGTTGGGTAAGTTTGTACATCGTTCTCAGGAGCTACCTGTATGCCTGTATGCACATTGCCTTGGCATTGCTGCCCCAACTCCAAGAACGGCTACTCACAAGTTATCATTCATTCCGTCCGCAGCTTTGATGGTTGGTGGATTATTTTGGGACCTAGGTGAGAGGAACGACTATGAATCCATCCTCAGTCGCACGGCTTTGTGTTTCTATTGTGTGGCGTTCTTCATCTTCATGAGTGTCGCTGTACTCCCTTTCACTGTCATGGAACGTGACATTGTGGACAAAGAAGTTCTCAACTCCTACTATCACCCTGTAGCCTATCAGGTTGCACAGGGACTTGCATCACTTCCTGGTGCAGCCTTGTTGGCAGGGTTGGTATCCCTCATCATCTTGACCATGACAAAGTTCAATGATCCAGGGTGGTACTTCCTGAACATGTTCCTGGCCTTGACGACTTCTGAGGCTTTGGCCCAGTTGGTGTCGCATGTGGTTCCCCATTTCGTGATTGGAATGGCGTTGATTGCGGGTTTGTTCGGATTCTTCATGTTGTTTCAAGGCTTCATGATAATTCCATCTGACTTCCCGAATGGGTTGCGTTGGACTTACGACATTGCATTCCACACGTACTCGTGGCGTTCCTTCATGGTAACGGAGTTCCGTGGGCTGGAATTTCCTGACACTCCATTCCCCACCGGTGAAGATGTGTTGGTGTTCTACGAGATTGAGGACACGAATAGAGGGAATGATATGTTGGTTTTGGCATGCTACACGTTGCTCTTGCACATTTTGAGCTTCGTCGTGTTGCACATTCGGTACATGTACTTCAAGGGGGCAATTGTTCATACCAAGAGTCGGCAGATACTCTGCTTCCGTCACATCACAACTGAAGAAGAGAGTGAGTGAGCTATGTTCATGGAGATTGAGCCTACTAGTATTGGTGCGAGACTGATAGGCTCTTTATTTGATGTGTGAGGTAGAGATTTTGCTGTAGGAACTTGGCATCTTTTCCGGAGACTGCCTTTCAAGTAGTAGAATGATTGTGGTTTCTATCTACCATTTAGTATGGGGATTTCAAGTTCAGATATATTTGATTTAGTGAACCCAGTAGTATGGCCATCGCTTCCAAAGATGTCACGCATAGTACGAGCAGCCTTCGCTGCTGCCTATAGTTTTGGATCTCATACTCGACTTTACCGATGTGTGTCACCAGGAACACGAGGGTAGGACTGGCACACTCTCAGTCGTGCATCGAACATGTCCAAGTGCTGGAAGAGTAGAGAGTTTCGACTTGCTCGACTTCGTTCGAAGTTGTTCCAGGTAGAGCAGCTCATGTCACCGCTTCCAATCATTTTCGCCGCATCGAAACACAGACCCTACATTGGGTTGTTGCAGTTACAAGGCTTTGGAATCATGGAAGATAACAATGTTGCTACCAAAGTGGGAATGGAACCTCCCATGAGGAATCCTATGTTGGATGTGTGGCCTGAGGAGAGGATTCACAGGACCAGCGCTGTGGATTACTTCCGGTCGCCATGGCAGTTTTTTGTCGACAAGTGGAATCTGTGGACGTTTGCGTACATGGAGGAAGTATTTGCTAAAGGCTATCAGCAAACCGAAAAGGAAGATAGTCATCTCTCTTCGGACGACCTCTTTGTAGTGCCATCTGGCATGCGCTCCGAGAACCTTGTTGAACTCTTTCAACAACAATATCGTGAGAATATGGACAAAACTACCGTCTCACGCGACGATGAAGGCAAAAGCGAGAATCATTCTTTGGCCCTTTTCTTGAAAATTCTTTGGAAAATTGCAGCTCCAACTTTCATTCCTGCTGGCTTGTGCGAGTTGCTGGTAGTTTTGTGTGGTACGGGATTGCCTCTCCTCGTCATGTCTCTACTCGACCTTCTGGAAGATAACCCTGGCTTGAATACAACGCGTGAGGGACTCCCTTTGGCGATATGCATTTTCCTAGTTTCAGTTCTTAACGGCTTTGCTAGTCATCGACACCGGCACTTGGCCATGAAAACTGGTGTGGCCGTCAGAGCAGCAGTTGTGAACATTCTGTATGAACGCATGCTTAATCTTCACCCACAGGGAAAGAAGGGATTGACATCAGGAGAACTTACCAACTTGGTTGCGGTAGACACGCAGAAGCTCTACGAAGTGGCTCAAGATGGGCATTTGATCTGGGCATTGCCGCTTAATGTGATTCTAGTTGCATTTTTCCTGTACAGGACACTTGGGCCATCAACATTGGTGGGGATCGCAGTCCTTGTGGGGTTTGTGCCCCTCATACAGTATGTAGCAGCTAAAATGTTGGAGATTCGATTGAAACGGGTGTCGTTTACAGACCAACGAGTGGAAATCGTCAGCAGCATGCTTCAAGGGATCCAAGTAACGAAGCTGAACAACTACGAGTCCAAGTACATGGAGAGGTTGAGCGCAGCACGCGAACAAGAGTTGAAATATCTTTCCTTGGAGATGGCAGTATGGGCTACCACTATGCTAATGACAGTGGTGTCACCAGTTTTGGCGACCGGGGCAACATTTGTTACGTATGTGATGCTAGACGAAGACAATGTGCTGACTGCCGCCGACACGTTCGGCGTGCTCCTATTGATTTCGGCTCTTCGTTTTCCTATTAATTTCGCCGGGCGCTTGATTGGAAAGGCATCACAAGCCATGGCTGCAACGAGACGGTTGGCCAAATTCATGGAGCGACCAGTCCGTGACAACAAGTCGCCGTCTCACTCTTCGGAGGAAGGTGTACCCAAGGATGGAGTACATTTGGAGTTATCCCATGCATCATTCCGAGTGGGTGATGCTGTCCCAGATAATACTTCCAATTCCACTTCTATGGGTTTCACTGTATCGGAATTTAGCCTGTCGCTGAGAGGAGGCGAGGTCCTGGCAGTTTGTGGTCCAGTCGGTAGCGGGAAAACAACTTTTATTGACGGGCTTCTGGGAGAAGCAGAAGCTTTAGATGGCTCAATGGTCAATATCAATGGAAAAATTGCGTATGTCCCACAAACACCGTTTATTCTAAATCAAACCGTAAGGGAGAACATTTTATTTGGTCTTCCTTTTGACGAGGAGCGATACGAAAAGGTATTGGATGCGTGTGCATTAAGAACAGATCTCGAACAACTCGGAGAAGCGGGAGACATGACTGAAATTGGTGAACGGGGCGTGACCATGAGTGGAGGCCAAAAGCAAAGAGTGTCTCTTGCACGGGCGGCCTATGCCAAGGCATCCTTGTACATCTTGGACGATCCTTTTAGCGCATTGGACTCTGGTACAGGCAGAGATGTGTTTGAACGTCTGCTTGCATCGCCAAACGCCATGCTAAAAGATTCGGCTGTCCTTCTGGTAACTCACGCTTCACACTTCATTTCGAACCGAGCTGTTGATAAGATTATGATTGTGGTTGACGGTCAAAATCGCTTCATAGGGAGTTGGGAGGAACTGGCACAGTTTGTTCCCACAGATACAAACACTATGCGAGCTGTGGAACATATCAAGTCTTCTGTGCGTGAGGATGAATCTTCCAACAAAAAAGCTGAAGACGAGACCACTACTGACGATGCTGGCCAACAAAATGAGAGAAAAGGCCAGGCTCGATTAATTGAAGTGGAGCAACGGGAACATGGCGTTTCTAGCTTGAGGACCTGGTTATTGTGGTTCAAGCGAGCTGGTGGATTAACCTTCTTTTTACTTCAAGTTTTGTTCATGGGTCTCGATCGCTTGCTATACGTAGCTGTCGAGTTATTTCTTGCCAATTGGACCGGGGCAGTTGAGGAACCCAGTACAATCTTTGGGATTAATTTTGAAGCTCAAAATCAAGGACGCTCAGCACAAGCTCAATACGTGAAAGTATATGCTATCATCATTCTTATTTCATGTGTCGCTACTTTTCTTCGTTCAGAATGGGTGGTTACGGGTGGGGGTCGAGCAACCAAGAAAGTATTTGCCAATATGCTCACAAGTGTTCTTAAGGCTCCCATGTCATACTTTGAGACAGTTCCAATGGGTCGAATTCTGAATCGCTTCACGTACGATACTGATGTCAATGATGTAACCCTCACACAAGTCATGTCGATGTTTATGATCAGTTGCAGTTGGTATGTGGCTGGGATCATAATTCAAATCAGCATCTTGCCTTGGAATGCTTTGGCTTTATTCCCGGTCTCCGTTTTGTATTGGCTATTGATGTTGCACTATCGAAAGTCAGGCCCAGATCTTCAAAGAATAGATGCGTCCAGTCGCTCACCTATTCAGTCCATGGTAACTGAAAGCTTGGAGGGAGCTACGTCCATTCGCGTTTTCCACCAACATACCAGATTTGTTGACCGTTTCCGAGCGGTTGTCGATGTGAACTGTTCGGCACTTCTGAACTTTGTGACTGCCCAGAGATGGCTCGGAGCTCGGATGGAATTGCTGGGGTCCACAGTCGTTTTAGTGTCCACTGTGCTTGTTGCCACTTTGAATGATCAGTTGGGTCTACAACCGGGGATTGTTGGGCTGTTGATTACTTGGTCCTCAAATTTCACTATTACCCTCAACTTCCTCGTGGATACATTCAGCGAGACGGAAGCAGCAATTACGGCAATCGAACGTGTCGACGCAATGGCAGACCTTCCTTCCGAAAAAACAATGGAAACAGACGGTGCAAGTAAGCCACCTGTTACGTGGCCATCACAGGGAACTCTGACTTTTGATGCTGTTGCTTTGAGGTACAGGAATGGACTTCCCTTGGCATTGAATGGGCTTTCCTTTCACATCCCAGCAGGCAAAACATGCGGTGTCGTGGGAAGAACAGGCGCCGGGAAATCGAGTATTAGCGTTGCACTCTTTCGTTTAGTTGAGATTGAGAGTGGTCAGATAACATTGGATGGTGTTGATCTGAAAACGCTGGGATTGTCCGACGTCAGGGGCCGCGGGATGTCCATTATCCCACAAGACCCTTTTCTAGCAGGTGCTACACTCCGGGATTGTTTGGATCCGTTCGGCCAGCACACTGATGAAGATATTCTAGATGCCCTGGCCGCAGTTCGATTGGGGACATCTTCACCCTCCCGTTCGGCAGAACCAAGTGATTTTCTCTCGGCAAAGATGGAAGAAGGTGGTTCAAATTACAGCGTCGGGGAAAGACAACTGATCAATTTGGCACGGGCGTTCTTGACCCAGCCAAAACTGTTAGTACTCGACGAAGCTACAGCTAGCATTGACGGTGAAACTGATGCGTTCATTCAGAAAATGCTTCGCACTCGGTTCCCTGAAACGACGCTGTTGACTATTGCCCATCGTCTCAACACCATCATGGACTATGACTATGTTCTTGTGATGGATTCGGGCAAGGCAGTAGAATTTGGCCCCCCTCTCAAATTGTTGCAGTTGAAGAATGGCGTCTTTGCGGAGCTTGTTGATGCAACAGGGGCAGAAAGTGCTGCCGCCCTTCGGGACATCGCTGCGACAGCAAAAAAGTAGGAAAGGGATTTACCGTAGCTTTGTTCTAGTGCTACTAGCCTCGGGAATTGAGACTGCTATTCTAAATTCTAAGTACCCTGCCATTCCCTAGTACGATGTCGTCTCATGCATTACCATTCAAGCTAGCGGTGACAGCAATTCGTTGCACCGCCGATGGCGTTGTGGTGGCCAATGGGCACCAGCACGTTGTCGTTGGAAGTGGTCGGGGCGCAAGAAGAGCATCGTTCGCTTCCTGTTTAAAATCAAACTGAGCGAGTGATGTTGTATCTCTGTTCCAACAAGCAGAGAGGCAACAAGATATCACTCAAGCTAGCTAGCATCTGGCGTCAAACAGGCGGCCATGCACTATTGCCGTCTTAGGTTTCGTGAAAAGCACCACCAGACTCCCCCGCCACCGGACTGCTAATAACCTCTACTACCGGTACCCCTGCTCTTCTGTTGTTGGTACTACTGGTGGGAATGCACTATTGCTGTTTCTGGTCGATCTGCTACTTAATGTCCTGTATTGGAAATGTTATGCCCCACTCGTTGGTCGAAGTTCGCTGTTGCATAAAGGATTCCCATTCATCACTCACCCATCACTCAATGCTGTTCACGGGTGCCACAGGTCGCAGCCGAAATGGGTCGTCCATCTACCCCTTGCCACGACGCACATACTGTAAAAAGGACACTTCGGCTCCATCTTCAGAAGAAACTTCCTCCCATAAAATCAGGTTTTGATCCAACGAACCGATTTGAAGCTTCGAAAGCAACCGTACCTCATGAACCCAACCGCAGAATACGATCTTGGAGCAACCTTCCAGCCCCAAGAGAATGATGGGTACGCTTTGATCCAATCCGTGGAAACCACCGCTGGAAAGCAATTGTTGCACCCAATGAAAATCCTCTTTCCAGAAGGCACCATCACTGCCATTCTGGGTCCCAGTGGCGCTGGAAAGTCCACTCTGCTTAGCATCTTGACTGACTCTCTTTCGATGAACTCCAAAGGAAAGGCTGACAGTAAGTACCATACCGTACCTTGCGCTTGGATTGTCAATCCATACCGGTGGGTCTCGCAATCCTGCAACGTTGTTTGATGCGACTAACCACATGTTGCACTATTCGCATTCTCGCCCATCCTCAGTCCATCTTCCAGGTCTCATTGCCATGGTTCCACAAGAGGACCGTTTGCACGGATTCTATACTGTCAAGTCCTACATGATGCACTACGCTCGCCTGGCGGGAATTCACCTACCTGCTTCGAAGTCTTTGAATGATTTCGTGGATGATTTGATTGCCAGTCTTGGTCTCACTGAGCAGGCAGACACCATCGTGGGAGACTTGTTCCTCAAGGGATTGAGTGGCGGACAGAAGCGTCGGTTGTCGATAGCATTGGAAGCATTGAGTGGCCCATCCAACTTCTTCTTGGATGAGCCCACCTCTGGGCTTGATGCTGAGTCTGCGTTCCAGGTGATGGAGTTTCTACAGACCTACGTGAAAGCCACTCCTGGACGTCGAGTGATTCTCACCATTCACCAGCCTTCCAGTTTCATTTGGAAGCGCATCGAGAATGTGGTACTGCTTTCCAAAGGACAACTTGTGTATCAGGGATCCCGCGTCAACATGGAAGCGTTCTTTGCCAAACATGGTCACCCCACTCCGATTGGTTGGAACCCAGCCGATCACTATGTCACGATGGTCAACGACGAGTTTCGTGAGCACACCAAATCTGTCGAGGAGTGGGCTCGTCTATACACGGCATGGGAGCAAAGCCACCACATTGGAGGAGAGGGTTCTTCGAGGTTTTCTCTAAAGAAAGATGATGCGGAAAATGGCGAGGGAGCGACGTCAGACGAAGGAGAGACGAACACTGCCGTTGTGGTCCGGTCCAACCGTTCCTCTGGTGTGATCGGTGTTGCCTTTGAGTTGACCTACCGATATTTCCTCAACCTGTGGTTCAACCCTGGAATCCTTCTCACCCGTGTGGCTATGTATTCTATGTTGGGTAAGTTTGTACATCGTTCTCAGGAGCTACCTGTATGCCTGTATGCACATTGCCTTGGCATTGCTGCCCCAACTCCAAGAACGGCTACTCACAAGTTATCATTCATTCCGTCCGCAGCTTTGATGGTTGGTGGATTATTTTGGGACCTAGGTGAGAGGAACGACTATGAATCCATCCTCAGTCGCACGGCTTTGTGTTTCTATTGTGTGGCGTTCTTCATCTTCATGAGTGTCGCTGTACTCCCTTTCACTGTCATGGAACGTGACATTGTGGACAAAGAAGTTCTCAACTCCTACTATCACCCTGTAGCCTATCAGGTTGCACAGGGACTTGCATCACTTCCTGGTGCAGCCTTGTTGGCAGGGTTGGTATCCCTCATCATCTTGACCATGACAAAGTTCAATGATCCAGGGTGGTACTTCCTGAACATGTTCCTGGCCTTGACGACTTCTGAGGCTTTGGCCCAGTTGGTGTCGCATGTGGTTCCCCATTTCGTGATTGGAATGGCGTTGATTGCGGGTTTGTTCGGATTCTTCATGTTGTTTCAAGGCTTCATGATAATTCCATCTGACTTCCCGAATGGGTTGCGTTGGACTTACGACATTGCATTCCACACGTACTCGTGGCGTTCCTTCATGGTAACGGAGTTCCGTGGGCTGGAATTTCCTGACACTCCATTCCCCACCGGTGAAGATGTGTTGGTGTTCTACGAGATTGAGGACACGAATAGAGGGAATGATATGTTGGTTTTGGCATGCTACACGTTGCTCTTGCACATTTTGAGCTTCGTCGTGTTGCACATTCGGTACATGTACTTCAAGGGAGTGATTGTTTCTGCTGGGAAGAAGATGCATCTCGCCCCCATGACCGAGCACAGCGAGTGAGCACTGAGCTGCTCCCTTCTTATTTTCATCTCAAACTATCTTTACATAGTTATGTCTGGTTTATGTGGCATTCTTCGTGGATATTAATAGAAATTAGTAAGAATTTTCTCATATGTTTGAATGTTCGATTACCTTGACCCATGGAAACATGATGACAAAGCACTCCTGTCGTCACATCTCTGACTCAACAGGATCTGCTATTTTGCTACTACCGGTAGTATCAAAGCTTATGATGCCTGCGAAAAATGATAGTTCCGCCCATGTGTCTTGCTCAACTATAAAAACAACAAACAACAAGTACCGTTTTGCAAGGACAGCTTCCATTCATCTCACCAATGGTGTCAACATAGCAAATCCTGCAGCAGTAATCACGAAGGACTCGGCAAAATTGCCAACAACATTGAAGCAAATCTTTGGTGTTCTGGGGTTTGTCAAGTGGACTAATGTCCACCTACCTGTTCTGATTGTGGACCCGCCAGAGTTGATTACAGCCAGGCGCCTTCCGGGTGGAATTTATCACGCCTGGTTCTACCAGTTTGAATTGGTGCGAGAAGCTGCTGCATCACAAGACAGTGAGGGTCCTCACGAGATACTTCCTGTGTTAATATACTGGCTGGGCACCAGGTATGAATTTTCTATCATCCGTATTGGTGATTTTGTCTCATTTTCCGATGGCTGTCAAAAAGAAATGAATATGATACCTGAGTTCATCCAAAACCGGCTGAGTAATGCAGGTCAACAGGGCAGAATTCCTTTGGCCTATAGGATGTTGGCTGACGGTCTAAATGAAATGTACGAGATGGAGCACATTGATCCCTCTTCAAGGTCACTTCATGCACTTCCGCCTGGGGTGAAAAAGGAGAGCATTGTGCTGAATGAGTGGCATGCCCTCTCATTGTCCCCTCCTCCAGGTCAGCAGGATTGGTTGGATCAGAAGCAACTTCTAGAAGTTGTGCTTCCACATCGTGAAGACTTTGGGAGAATCGCACTCATTTGTTGCAGACTTCCATGCAGTGAAAATACCACCACCAAGAGACACTTCTCTACGTTCTACCATCCAGTCCTCATAATGAGTCCATTCAAGGTTCCACCTGGGGTAGTTCGGAATAGTTGGTTCCGGAATTGCGCTTCTGGGACAAAGGTACTGATTTACTGGTTTGGAGCTTACATGTTACACCTACCAAGCAAGATCAGCATGGTTGGCAAGCATACCTGCCTTCCAACTGGTGGCTCATACACATTCCAACAATTGGATGAAGTCCAACTTTTTTGCGATCAGTTTGGTGACGAGAGTAGCAGTAATGCTTCCTTTCGTACGTATCAATCTGACACAAGCCAGTTGCTTTATGGCTCCAAGAAAGGGTCACTACGTCTAAGCTTGATGGACTGGTGGACCTGCGCCCAATTTGAGTTAGAGAAGTCCATGCCTCGGCATCCCGAAGATCGATGGGGTGGTTTGGAGGACTTTGAAGAGACTTTCAATGACGACTTTGAGCATTTCTGGACGAGCATTGCAACATCACGTGGTGCTGAAAATTTAGTTTGTCGAAGGAACAAGTTGACATCAAAGGCAACTTTCCAAACTCTAGCGCGGTTCAAATCTCGGGATAGAGGAGGACATTCTTCCATTGGCAAGCGTTCGGCAGCACGCTTTTCTACCCCAAAGAAGCAGGCCCTGCAAACGCCATCACCCCACAAGCTTTGTATTTCAACATTGCGAAGAAGAAGTCAAAGGTTAGCCTTCCACAAGCAGCCCGAGGCGCCTGCAAGTCCATGCACCAACACGATGAACTTCCCAAGCACCAACAAATTCAAGGCCAGCACAACTAACTCTGTGCATATCGACAGCATTGCATGTGCGGCTCGTATATCAACTAAAACAGTCCGATATGAGGATGTGGAGGAAACACCATTGTTCAAAAAAATGCAATCCACACATCGTCACAGGTGCTGCTCAACAAACACCACTGCATGGTCAATCACGAAGGACTCGGCAAAATTGCCAACAACATTGAAGCAAATCTTTGGTGTTCTGGGGTTTGTCAAGTGGACTAATGTCCACCTACCTGTTCTGATTGTGGACCCGCCAGAGTTGATTACAGCCAGGCGCCTTCCGGGTGGAATTTATCACGCCTGGTTCTACCAGTTTGAATTGGTGCGAGAAGCTGCTGCATCACAAGACAGTGAGGGTCCTCACGAGATACTTCCTGTGTTAATATACTGGCTGGGCACCAGGTATGAATTTTCTATCATCCGTATTGGTGATTTTGTCTCATTTTCCGATGGCTGTCAAAAAGAAATGAATATGATACCTGAGTTCATCCAAAACCGGCTGAGTAATGCAGGTCAACAGGGCAGAATTCCTTTGGCCTATAGGATGTTGGCTGACGGTCTAAATGAAATGTACGAGATGGAGCACATTGATCCCTCTTCAAGGTCACTTCATGCACTTCCGCCTGGGGTGAAAAAGGAGAGCATTGTGCTGAATGAGTGGCATGCCCTCTCATTGTCCCCTCCTCCAGGTCAGCAGGATTGGTTGGATCAGAAGCAACTTCTAGAAGTTGTGCTTCCACATCGTGAAGACTTTGGGAGAATCGCACTCATTTGTTGCAGACTTCCATGCAGTGAAAATACCACCACCAAGAGACACTTCTCTACGTTCTACCATCCAGTCCTCATAATGAGTCCATTCAAGGTTCCACCTGGGGTAGTTCGGAATAGTTGGTTCCGGAATTGCGCTTCTGGGACAAAGGTACTGATTTACTGGTTTGGAGCTTACATGTTACACCTACCAAGCAAGATCAGCATGGTTGGCAAGCATACCTGCCTTCCAACTGGTGGCTCATACACATTCCAACAATTGGATGAAGTCCAACTTTTTTGCGATCAGTTTGGTGACGAGAGTAGCAGTAATGCTTCCTTTCGTACGTATCAATCTGACACAAGCCAGTTGCTTTATGGCTCCAAGAAAGGGTCACTACGTCTAAGCTTGATGGACTGGTGGACCTGCGCCCAATTTGAGTTAGAGAAGTCCATGCCTCGGCATCCCGAAGATCGATGGGGTGGTTTGGAGGACTTTGAAGAGACTTTCAATGACGACTTTGAGCACTTCTGGGAATGCGCTGTCCGGCATGACTTCCTCCTTGGAGACAACTCGTTTGTTGACGACGGTATCAGCTTGGTGAGTTGGAATGTGATAATATGTATGTTGTTGCTGGAGTTCTGATGAACCCTCATCGTCGCGTTCTTCGTCCGACCATAGTTCTCGGAGGCCTGCCCGCCAAGCCCATCACCCTCTCTTGGTGAATGCCAGTTTCAAGAATTCCTGCAGTCGTCTCCACTCCACGATTTCGACTATATACCATTCTAACGAAACATTGCCAACATCATGTTTGGCCCCATTTGAAAATTTCCGCAAACTCGCAACGTGGAAGTCTTTTTCCAACCACAACAATGTCAAGCTTCCAAAGAACCAGGAGTAATATGACAAACTAACTAAACTAAATTTTTGGCCAATCGGATAATAAACTACATCGATAAACTATTATAGGCCCCTATTGGGAAAGTATGTAAATATGCAACACATAGAAGTCCTGTAAAAGCCTTCCACCTTCATTCTGGCCTCCATTTCTCTTC